>JBBPBX010017098.1:12907-47257 GCA_038048925.1 Garcialebias charrua | reverse complement strand
ACCATGCTTGTTTCACAGCAGGTGGGATCAAAGAGTTCTGCATAATCTGCCTTTCACTTGAAATTTCCTAAAGTTCTGATGTTTTGATATTGTTTTGTATCTTTATAATGTTTTGTATCTTTACAGCTTCTGCCTTTATTAGACAAGGCAATCAGAACTCCTTCCCTTCAGCATGGACCTCTTTTCCTTCTGCTCACTGAAATGCTCATTTCCTGGGAGAGAAGAGCAGGTTTACACAGTGATGGTGATGAAGATGCCAAGAAGGTGGTCTTCCAAAGGCTTGTGTCTGACTTCTGGGAGGACATTTGTCATTTGTATGTGCGTTTTGTTGACAACGAGGAAGCAGATCCACAGGCATTGGAGGGTGTAGCCGTTTTGCTGCAGGTGAGTTCATTGTTCCAGCATCTTTCTTGCTTTCCCTCATTGAAATATCTGTTTAGACCAGAAATAAACAGCTGATTAATATGGCTGTCAAAACAATTCATGCCCTTAAAGGTTTCCAGTGGAAATGCTAATTTCTCCTGTATTTGAGCAGGTGATGCGTTATCCTGAGAAAGGAAGCAGAAAACACCTTCAGAAGAAGAAATCTGTCAGGGTGTGTTTGTCTAAGGCAGACGAGGATGAAAAAGCTGCTGTTCAGGGAGATGGTGCCGAGAAGCTTGCGCAGACGGCGTCTGAGCTTGTGAATGAAAAAGCCATTGGGTCCCTGCAGACGGAACATTTCGAAGACGCCGTGTGCCAGCTGGCGCAGCTGTGCCTCGTGCATGTGAATGAGAAAAACTCTGAGAAACATCTTGTTTTCCTCTCACTTCTCCTGCAGTCCTTCCACACTCCTAGGATATTCAGTGTAAGTCAGAAATATGCTGTTTTAGACTTTTTAAACATTTTTTAAATTATTTATAAAAGATGTATCATTTAAAACATCTGTGGAACATGATGCACGAACAATTACGCAATATAAATTCAGCAAAAGTTGTAGCTGTTTTATGTCTTTGAAAGCTTAAATAAATAAATAAATATATAGTGCAGTATTAGTTTCCTCTTAATATAAAGGTGTCTTTAAACAACTTCTCTTAGGCCTTGGTTGAATTTGACGATCGAACACCAGAAGACAATAAATGGATGGGGGAGAAGAATCCTGCAGTGCAGTTCCTGCTGAAGAAAGTGCTGGTGTGGCTTTCTGAGGTGGCACGCAGCAACACTGAGCACCTGGTGGAGATGGTTTTTAGTTCACTCGACTGCTGCAACCCGGAGGAAACCACGCAGATCCTCAACCACATCACCACCGTAACTTCATCCCTCTGTTGTTATCGATCCAACTACAGGTTTGAAGCTTTGTCTTTGCTGACTTGTTGCTTGCTGCTCTTCTTTCTAGATGGGCTTGCAGTGGGGAATTATCCTGCAAATTATCCAGAGGGTAAAGTCATTCAGTTTTTAATCAACATCTGTGATCTACCTATACATTTACAGTAATCTGTTATCCATCTGACTAGGCATGTAAAGATGCTGAGGCTCATGCGAGATGCACGGGTTGGCTGAAAGGCTCAGTTCTGGGTGAGCAGCTCTTAGGACTGACGGAGGAGCTCTGCAAAGTGGGGAGCAGCGCTCGTGCTTCCGCTACAAGCAGCCACAGCTGGACCCTCATCAGCCTTGTTCTCTCTCAGAACCACAACAATGGTAAACAAACGCATTCAGCAGAATTTTTTTTGTTGAAAGTTCCTTTTTTGGGTCTCTCAGCAGCAGCATGTGATGCTGTAATGATGTTGATGTGTTCGATGCGTGCAGAGTCTTGGATTGGGGAGGTGTACATGGAGAAGATTTTAGAGAAGCTTCACACCACTCTGTCTGAGACCAAGAGTTTGTCAGATGCAGGCAACATGGAGCCCCTCATCTCCTTCATATGCGATGTGGCCTCTTCTTTCTTCTCCTCCGTGCGAGACTGTCTTCTGCTGCTGTCGGCCGAGGAGCTGCTGCTCACGGTTTTCCAGCTCACCGCCCAGGATCAAAGACACACTCGCCTATCCAGTGGGTGCTCACACACTGTGCAGACGTAGATAATTCAAATGTGACATGAATAGCTCATTTGTGTGTTTTCTTTTCTTTGGAAGAGTCACTGTTGGATAAGCTGAAGAAGGTGTGTGTTGCTGGAGTCCAGTCTCTGGTGCAGCACGGTGAATGTGAGGTGACGGAAGGAGGTTTCCTGCGCAGTGCTGCTGTTTGGGTGCTGAATCAAGCACTAACAAGTTTTCAGGATATTAAAAGGTAACTACTTTAAATTTATGCACTTGCAGCTTTAAATAAGTCTTCTTGGTGTTACAGTTATTTATTTACTTACTTATTTAGTTTGCAGGTTTTAGTTATGGCTGTACAAAGCTTAGTGGAAACAATCGCCTCTGCAGGAAACCAGGCCTCCCTCATCCTGAACCACTTCTTTAGTCTTCTGACACCCAGCCAGGCAGACTGGACCAGAATCAGACAGGCTCTGCCTCCTCAGGTCCGCACACCAACACCGGACTAATTCAAGACCAACCAAGTGGTTGTAAGAATGTTTCATGGAAAAACGTGCACAGAAATAAATCAGTTCAGGCATTTTTTTTTTTTATCTATTTTTTCCAGTGGATCAAAATTCCTTTGCTGGCCGGTCGTCACAGGGGAGTTTATGAAAACCCCTCTCAGGACACGTGGAGGTTTATGAAAACCCCTCTCAGGACACGTGGAGGTTTAGGGAGTCGAACAGACTGCCTGCCCACCTTTGTGTCTGTGCCTTGTTAGGAAGGGTGGCCCAGACTGCGTCATGTGATCAGAGGGAGACGCAGGGTCCTTCCCCTCTACCAAACCTTCCAAACACAGGTTCATAACCAGGATGACCCACTCTGAACATTCTCATGCGTTTCCATTTTTATTATAGTTACTCTTAAAGGTGTATTCTCCTCTCAACAGTTTGTGGTGATGTTTTTGTTTTCCAGTTTCAGAACTGCTGTATGCTCTGCAGTGGTGTGAGGAGCTGAAGAACAGCCCCTCAGTGGTGCCTGCATATCACAACCTACTGACTGAATGGGAGCTGTCAGATGGACTCCAGAGTCTGGTCCCAGTGAGCTCTCTCCTAGAGACCCTATACTCGAGGTGAGATTCCCCCACTGAGCCCTGACCAAATAAAAGATCAATTTATCTCCAGATCGTTTCACTGTAGTCCAGTTGTTCTCAAACTTTTGTTGTCCTTGAGACGCAAACCAAATATACGCAGTGTGTGAAACTGAATCTTTAAAATCTAATCCCTTTGAGTGAATTAAAGTAATTTAAGGCAGAGGTCTGGCTGTTCATTTTGTACTGTGTAAAGGACTACCTGTGCTATAATTAAAAAAAAATCACCATTTTGAATAACAGCTAAATAAAAGCAAAAACATTACAGAATAAGGGAAGTGAGCATCGAGGTGTGGAGAACTCACCTCAGCTGGGTTGATGTGGAGCTTCAACACATTACATATACTGTATGATGAATGTGTGCATCTTATATTTTTAAAACCCAATGAATTAAGTATAGATGTAGCTCGACCAGTCCTCGATTAAAATCCTCGATTTTAGTGATAACACATTTCCAAACTCACACTCTATTAAAGAGAGAAATAGCAAATATATTAACGGATAGATTTGTTGTTTTGTATGTTCCTAAAAAGGTTTGTGCTGCAATGAGGCATTGCAACATGAGTTCAGTCTGTTTTAACTAAAAATAAAAAATAAAATGGCTAAGTTGCAACCCTGCGTATGAACTGGGCTGCCCCAGGGGGCGTGTCCAGAGTTTGAGAACTACTGGTTCAGGGAAACACAAGAGCAGCTCATGTAAAAATTCAATTTAAATAGCCTTTTATGTCATTTGTATTTATCAGTGTACATGAAAGAAGAACGAGTATGAGATAACTGAAAGACAAACTGATAATTACAAACCGGATTCCAAAAAAGTTGGGACACTAAACAAATTGTGAATAAAAACTGAATGCAATGATGTGGAGATGGCAAATGTCAATATTTTATTCATAATAAAACATAGATGACAGATTAAATGTTTAATCTGAGTAAGAAGAAGGGGGGATGCCACACAGTGGTAAAAATGGACTTGTTCCAAATTTTTTGGGATTTGTTGACGCCATGACATTTTGAAACAACATATTTTTCCTGTAAAATGATACATTCTCTCAGTTTAAACTTTTGATCTGTGATTTGTGTTCTATTCTGAATAAAATATTAGATGTTGGCACCTCCACATCTCTTCAGTTTTTATTCACAATTTGTTTAGTGTCCCAACTTTTTTGGAATCCGGTTTGTATATTACAATGGCTGTCTTTTCAATAAATATTTCCATAGAAGCCTCCGGCTTTAATTTGTTTTTCTTTTTTCACCCCTTTAAGGTCTGTAATGGATGGAGGTCTGTGGTCTCTGACGCTGGAGACCTACATCAACACCAACAGCTTGGCAGTCACTCAGGGTGCTGCTCTGAGGAAACTTTATGGTACTTCAGACAGGTCAGGAATTTATTAGATAACACAATTTAAATTCACATGATTCAGCAATTCAGAGATGTTAGGTAGTGGATGTTGGTGTTTTATGATGCAAAATATATTTTTTAACAGTTTGTTCCCAGTGACTCAAAGCAAACTGAACACGGTCCAGGTGCTCTGCCCAATAATGACAACAGAAGACAGAGAGACTCTCATCGCCTTGGCTACAGCTGGATTAATCAACTGGCAAGAGAACGATGGTAAGACACTCCCATGTGTCCCACAGATCCATATATGGAACACTATAACTAGTGATGATCTCATTTCATTTGTTATAGACGTGTCTGGGTGTCTGGCGGTGCTGCTGTGTTGTCTCAATGCCAACACACAAGTAGAGGCTGAGGTTGTGCATGCTGTCCTGGCCACGATGATGGAGTGGAGAAACAGCAGGGAGGACTGGTTCCTCTTCAGCTGGTAAAGTAAAAACACTAAAAAAGAGTTATTGAAACATAACTGTCAGTTACATGAAACCCACCCGAGGAGTAGAATTTATTTACTCCAAGCAAATCATGAATTTAGGCGATAGAATAAAAAAAATATATATATACAGTATAGGAAAGGAACAAATCATTGTGTCCAAACATCTAGTTGACCCCTGAGCTTTTGACTCCTGCCGTTTGTCAAATTAGTTTATATACTTTATTTGTCTTTCACTGAGATTTTGTTTTTGTGTGTGTGACCTGGCCAAGATTACAGTAAAATACTCAACAAATACGATGCATTGCAATACAAATACCGTACAGTTGGTATTCAGTAAATATGTTAACAATCAAACTGAGTTAAATCAGAACAACAGTTACAGCCCAGAGAACTGTTACACATGGTCACTTCAAGGGTATACTTTAGTGTTTTTTTTAAACCGGATACCAGAGGCATTAGATATGTTTTAAAACCTCATGTCTTGAATTATCACATTTCATTCTGCTGCACTGTAAAAGGTGGTGTTCGTGTATTTTCCTGATAACTAAATTACTCAATTTACTGCATTTTAGTAACCTGGCTGAAGCTCCATGTGAACAGCTGAACCTTAATGTGGAGATGATGCGGTTCTTGTCTTGGCTGGTGATTCACTGTCCGTCAGGGCTTGGAGGACTCCAGTGGGACTTCTTGCTGTGCTCCATGTTGGCCTGGTTGGAGGTGAGACAGTTTCTCATAGTGATGCTTTGTTGTGGCGTTAAGTCGGGAGGTGTCGGCTGTAGAGTGGGCAGAGTCGATGCCGTCCTCCTCTGGTTCTCTCATAATAAGCTGATCTATTCTTGCTTTGGTTTTATGTCTGAACTTAGACTGCCAGTGAGAACGTGAGCGGTTTGTGGAACCCCTGGGTGCAGCTGTTTGTGTGCCAGAACTCTGCACTGATTGAAAACCTGAACCAGTTCTTCACATCATCTTCACCTGACGTGCTGGAGAAGTTCCCACCAGAACTGACCAGTGAATGGAAAGACTTCTTCATCGAGGGGATCTACAACCTGCTGTTACCTCTGCCTGTTAAAATCACTGGTATGTGGGGAGTTTATTTAGAAGATTACCACACTAAACTACACTTTACAAAGTAAATCTGTAATTAACTGAAACTGATTTGTCTTGAGAAGTATTTCTTTCTCCTTTTTTCATTAATTTGTATCTGAGGTTTAAGCTCAAACATGCATACATTTAAGACATCATATTTTTACAGGTTCATTGCAAACATTAAAGTGATTTAAATGCTGTATTTCCTGTGCTGGTTTTCTTCGTCACAGTCCTTCTTTTTGTTGTCTAAACTCAGAGGCCTTTGTGGAACCAGATGACCCTGCGTTCCCCCTGTCTGTGCTGCAGTCAGTCGGTTTGGCTCTGACACATGTGCCGGTGCAGCAACTGACCCAAAACTCCCTGCAGCCACGGTTCATAGCAGACCAGAAGACGAACCTGCCAGAGCCTCTGCAGACACTGCTCAACACTCTGTGCCCTCTGCTGCTGTTCAAGGCCAGGCCTCTGCAGATTACTGTGCACCACATGTTGGAAAAGTAAGACTTGTGTCAGAAAGGTTATAGTCCTGCTTCTTGTTGCTGTAAAGCCAGCATTTATGACAGAGTTTTACCGGTCCTGATACTCTGCAGATCAGTGGATTGGGTGGTGTTTATCACAACCTATGTTTACATGCACAAAATTATTTGACCGGATTTAAATGTTTTAAGATTAAATTATTCAAATGTATCGTTTACATGGGCACAATCCGTTCACGATGAGCGTTTACATGCAGAGGGCTTTTATTCTGAATAGAAGTACTGACGTGCAGAGTGGTAAACTCTCCTTAAAAAAACACAGAAGACGAAGTTCTACGGTACTTCCGGGATGAACATAAACCAACCTGAGCGCCCAAAATGGACCCGCGACAGGTTTTAATGACGGTGGAGATGTTACTGCACTCCCTGACTGAGCTACAGGTGATACAGATAATTTAGAGCTTTTTCAAAGTTTCTAGTAGAAATGTGTCGCTCACCAACCAGTTTTTCTTCTTTGACATATTAGTATTAGCCAGGTGGAAGCACGAGAGGTAAATATAGGTTGCACGTGTGCAGTCAGGTCAGTTTTCCACAATCAGGGGAAAAAACGAACAGATTAAGTGTTTACATGCACACTGTTCAGATTATGGATCGGGAAAAACCACCTGTCTCATTCTGATTACAAATGTTTTTGAATCAAGCTGAATCAACAAAAGAATAATCCGATTGGGGCGTTTAAATGACGCATTTTTATTCCGAATGGCCATTTAAGCCGATTACTCATGTCCATTTAAACATATCTACAGAATATGAATTCAATTCAGTTTATAGTTTATTTATATATTGCTGTTTAATAACTTTAACTAATGGGAGCATATATAAGGTAAAGAGTATTGGTCCAAGCACTGAACCCTGAGGAGCTCCATGACTAACTTTGATACTATTACTATTATTGATATTAGATAGAAACAAAATGAACGTACCTGGTTTGGGCCTCTGCAGGGTCATGCCTCAGCTGCCAGAGTGTGATGGAGACGGAGACAGCAGGTCTGATGAAGACAAAGATGAGCCTTGTCTGTAAGTCAGAAAATGGGGGTGGGGATTTTCACGTGTGGTGGGTATACAAGTAATGTTTTTTAATCGTTTTATTCTTAGTTCTCCTCCGGCTGCGCTCATGGCCATCCTGTCGACCTGTGAGGAATTGTGTGAGAACATCCTTGGAGGGGTCCAAGTGGAGGAGTTTGCAGTTGTCCAGCCCCTTAGTGTGGAGTACTCCTGCATCCTGGGGTACCTGCTGGCCTGGAAGCTGCTTCTCACCTTTTTTAAATCCTCCCCTTCCCATGTAAGTCCAGATCAGATAGTCACTGGACAGATGTTTGATTTTAGTTGGTCTGGGTGGGGGCTGTGGGGGCTTTTGTGAGAAAAGAAATGTTGGTTTTCAGGTCTTGTGACTGTACAGTACTGATCGCTCTTCCTGTTTGTATGTAGCTGCGTGCCCATTATGCTCAGTATCTTAAGGGGAGCTGCTCTCTGAACAAGCTGCTCCTCCATCTCTTCAAAATGATGCCAGAGAACCCGGTTTATCCAGGACCCGAGTCCGAGACAAAGGAGACCAAAACCTTCTTTACAGAAGCTCTGATTCTGACCGTTGACGGTAAGCAGAAACACACACGCTTAAAGCTGCTATATGTAACTTTTCTAACAATATATTTTTAACATATTTCTTCACTCTGTCACTAGATTGATGTTAGAGAGGTAATCTCTGAAAAAAACTTAAAAAAAATATTGTCCCCTTGCTTCTCCAGGTGGTAAATAAGCATTTCTAAAAAGAAAAAGTGACCCGCCATTTTCCAGCCAATAAAAACAAAGTTTGTAACCAGCCAATAAAAACCGAGCTTGAATTTGAATCAGCCAATAAAAACAGAGCTTGAATTTGAATTTCAACAGACCACAAGGGGGCAGAGCCATATATGGCTCTGAGGGGGAGGGATCAGAATGCTTTGCTTGTTGAAATTTTTTCTAAGTGCTGATGTTCTACAGAAACTGCAGACTGAACCTTTAACTCGTCTACACGGAAACGTACACGAGCTTCACTTGTTTTCCTGACGTTGCAGAGAATGAGAGCGTTAGGTGGGAGCTCCCTCACCTGGCGTGCAGCGTCTTCTACAGCACGGTGCAGGACCTGCCTGCCATGGTGCGGCTGTGGTGGACCAGCCAGGAGAAGAGAGTGAGCTCAGCTGTGGAGAAGTTCACCAGTAAATACGTCAGTCCTGTTCTGTCAGCCCAAGAGATCTCCTCAGTCCACAGCAGCACTCAGCTGTTTGACAGCATGACTGTAAGTCAGCACAGACCGTGCACGTCTGCACTCGCAACGCTCCAGCCTTCACTTATTAGTGGTTCAGCTCAATTTACTTCCCTCTGTCCAATGGGCATTTTCTACAGTTAAAGTGTTTAAATGTCAAAATTAATGAAAGTAAGCAAATCCATCGTGCAATAATAGGCAACGGCATACTGAGTTAAACTGCTGGTAGAGGTTTGATGGAAACGTTATGTGATACTTTGACTCTTCATTTTTTCTTAATTAATTCTGTTTTCTCTTCAGATCTGAAGATTCAATTTTTCTGCATAGGCTGTTGTTTTATTTTATTTTTTATTCTCTAAACGCACTCACTGGCCACTTTATTCAGGGTTCCCAACTACTCTGGGAATCAGGGAAAACCTGGAAAATGACAAAACATTTTCCAGACAGGGAAATTCAGAGAATTTGACAACTGATCTGCTGATTAAAACATTTTTGACTTGAACATGTGTTAATGTAAGTAATCTAGTATTGAGTCCACATTCTGCTTCTACAGTGTACAGAAAACATGCTTCCTTACTGATTGGCTATGGTGGCTTTTTAGTTTCTGATGTTAGACAATATAATTAATTGTTAGGAATAATTGTTGCATGCCTGTACCGTAAGCTACAGAATACTTCCTGTCATCTCTGAATGGGACTCTGCCCACCACCTAACACACCAAGTTCTGAGTGTTTCGTTTGACTGAAATATTTCCTGGAGCTTCAGAATTTACTCAAGGAAAAATCAAGGAAATTCAGGGAATTTTGTTTCACAGGTTAATGGTAGTGGATACTCTGTATTAGTACTGGGTTTGACCCCTTTTCCCTTCAGAACTGCCTTAATTCTTCACGTCATAGATGATTGTTAGAAACATTCCTCAGAGGATCTGTTCCGTATTGACATGAGAACATCAAGCTGTTGCTGCAGATTGGTCAGCTGAACATCCAAGACGTGGGTCTCCTGTTCCACTTCATCTCAGTGAATCTAGACCCGTTAGACCAGGCAGTGTGTTTCCAGTTTCTAACTGTCCAGTTTCAGTGAGTCTGTGAACTGTAGCCTCAGTTTCAGTGAGACTGTGTGAACTGTAGCCTCAGTTTCAGTGAGTCTGTGTGAACTGTAGCCTCAGTTTCAGTGAGTCTGTGTGAACTGTAGCCTCAGTTTCAGTGAGTCTGTGTGAACTGTAGCCTCAGTTTCAGTGAGTCTGTGTGAACTGTAGCCTCAGTTTCAGTGAGTCTGTGTGAACTGTAGCCTCAGTTTCAGTGAGTCTGTGTGAACTGTAGCCTCAGTTTCAGTGAGTCTGTGTGAACTGTAGCCTCAGTTTCAGTGAGTCTGTGTGAACTGTACCTCAGTTTCAGTGAGTCTGTGTGAACTGTAACCTCAGTTTCAGTGAGTCTGTGTGAACTGTAACCTCAGTTTCAGTGAGTCTGTGTGAACTGTAACCTCAGTTTCAGTGAGTCTGTGTGAACTGTAACCTCAGTTTCAGTGAGTCTGTGTGAACTGTAACCTCAGTTTCAGTGAGTCTGTGTGAACTGTAGCCTCAGTTTCAGTGAGTCTGTGTGAACTGTAACCTCAGTTTCAGTGAGTCTGTGTGAACTGTAACCTCAGTTTCAGTGAGTCTGTGTGAACTGTAGCATCAGTTTCAGTCTGTGTGAACTGTAACCTCAGTTTCAGTGAGTCTGTGTGAACTGTAGCCTCAGTTTCAGTGAGTCTGTGTGAACTGTAACCTCAGTTTCAGTGAGTCTGTGTGAACTGTAACCTCAGTTTCAGTGAGTCTGTGTGAACTGTAACCTCAGTTTCAGTGAGTCTGTGTGAACTGTAGCCTCAGTTTCAGTGAGTCTGTGTGAACTGTAGCCTCAGTTTCAGTGAGTCTGTGTGAACTGTAGCCTCAGTTTCAGTGAGTCTGTGTGAACTGTAGCCTCAGTTTCAGTGAGTCTGTGTGAACTGTAGCCTCAGTTTCAGTGAGTCTGTGTGAACTGTAGCCTCAGTTTCAGTGAGTCTGTGTGAACTGTAACCTCAGTTTCAGTGAGTCTGTGTGAACTGTAGCCTCAGTTTCAGTGAGTCTGTGTGAACTGTAACCTCAGTTTCAGTGAGTCTGTGTGAACTGTAGCCTCAGTTTCAGTGAGTCTGTGTGAACTGTAGCCTCAGTTTCAGTGAGTCTGTGTGAACTGTAGCCTCAGTTTCAGTGAGTCTGTGTGAACTGTAGCCTCAGTTTCAGTGAGTCTGTGTGAACTGTAACCTCAGTTTCAGTGAGTCTGTGTGAACTGTAGCCTCAGTTTCAGTGAGTCTGTGTGAACTGTAGCCTCAGTTTCAGTGAGTCTGTGTGAACTGTAGCCTCAGTTTCAGTGAGTCTGTGTGAACTGTAACCTCAGTTTCAGTGAGTCTGTGTGAACTGTAGCCTCAGTTTCAGTGAGTCTGTGTGAACTGTAACCTCAGTTTCAGTGAGTCTGTGTGAACTGTAGCCTCAGTTTCAGTGAGTCTGTGTGAACTGTAACCTCAGTTTCAGTGAGTCTGTGTGAACTGTAGCCTCAGTTTCAGTGAGTCTGTGTGAACTGTAGCCTCAGTTTCAGTGAGTCTGTGTGAACTGTAGCCTCAGTTTCAGTGAGTCTAGGCCTTTCACGAAAACCAATGTTGCTGGGCGATTAATTGTCTCAGAAATTATTGCGATAATAAACGATAATATTGGTTGAAATTTTACAATAATTAGTAGTTATTGTGAAATTGAAGAAGAAATGTTGGTTAATTCGTTTTGTGTGTAGTACCTGTTTTGACCACCTGATGGCAGTATAAGACAGTTTGAACCAAAGGATGGATAGTGAGGGAGCAAGCAGCGTGTCTCTTTAAGAAAAATGGGAGGGAGGCCCCTTGACGTGACATGGGCTGTCTCCTTCCTTTGTTCAGTTCTCAAAATGACACGCTCGGTGTGGTTTGAGCTCTTTAGCATAGCATTTGTCACACAAAGCTTTTAATACAAAAATCAGTAAACAAGTTCTCAGCTTCTTTTTGTAGAGAAAAACAACTTGTTTACACGAAGGCACAGGTTTCAACCGTGAATTTTGGAGCTTTGACAAGAGAGAGGTTTTTTCCCCGAGGTTGTCCTGTTAGCTTAGCTCGTAGCTTAGCTTCTCAACTTAGCTTCTTTTAATTATCAAAAACTGCGATTTTGGATGGTTAAAATGGATGTTAAAGAGAAAAGAGAAAGGGAGGGGTCAGTGAAGAGCACCGGAGTTGTTCTTTTTGTCATCCAGTGTCTTATATAGAAAGAGACACGAAGAGACAATACAGCTGATAAATGAAAATGAGATCAATAGTTTTCATTTATCATGTGATTAATTGATTTATTGTTTATTGTGTAGCCTCAGTTTCTTGTTTGTTGCTGGCAGGAGGAGCACCCTTTGTGGTCTTCTGCTTCCAGGTTGACCGTGTCCAGATATGGTTCCTTTGTTTGTAACGAGTTGTTATTGGAGCTATTGTTGGTTCCGTCATCTCCACCCAGTCTGACCTTTCACCTTAACTAGTTGTTTTTTTGTCCACATAAATGCAGCTCACTGGGTGTTTTCTCTTTGGCCCATTCTGTTTAAAGAGATGTTGGTGTGTAAAAATCCCAGCAGATCAGCAGCTTCTGAAACTCTCGACAACCACCCCACATTCAGAGTTGCTTCAGTCAGTTTTCTTCCTCATTCTGATGCTCGGTTTGGACTTCAGCAGGTTGTCTTTACCTCGTCCACATGCCTAAAGGCACTGAGGTGCTGCTGTGTGATTGTCTCATTAGCTGTTTGTGTAAACAAGAAACTAAACCAATGTATTTAATGAAGTGGCCGGTGAGTGTACATGTTGTGCTTTAAACTGTATTTGTTGCAGCTGTTTAAGTAAAACTTGTTGGAATTTATTTATCTAGTCTTGTGGGGATAAAAAAGTGCAATAAGTGTAATGATACATTTTAATGTTTAATTTTAATGCTTTGGTGCAACAGCTGCTTCACATTTGGAGTTTAATGATGCAGCCCCAGTAGATGCTGTTAAATAAATGGATGAACTCTCATTTCACTAAAATCTGTTTATTTTACTTTCTGGCTCCAGGTGAAAGCTCGCTCAGCAACGCGGGAGGTGATAGCTACCTACTCCGTGGACGACATCTACATCGAGCTGGTGATTCAGCTCCCACAGAACTACCCTCTGGGCTCCATCACTGTGGAGAGCGGGCGGCGTGTGGGCGTGGCCGTGCAGCAGTGGAGGAACTGGATGCTGCAGCTGAGCACCTACCTCACACATCAGGTAGAAACACAAACTAAAGCTCTGATGGCAGCGAACATGTTCTTCAACTTGGAGTGATGGTGTGTCTGGATGTTGTTTGTGCTCAGAATGGCAGCATAATGGAGGGTTTGGCTCTGTGGAAGAACAATGTCGATAAGCGATTCGAGGGAATAGAGGACTGCATGATCTGCTTCTCCGTTATTCACGGCTCCAACTACTCCCTGCCCAAAAAGGCCTGCCGCACCTGCAAGAAGAAGTTCCACTCTGCCTGTTTGGTAAGTTGTATGACGTGAAACGAAACATAAAAATAAAAAAACCACAGCTGCTGTTTCAATTCCAATATTTTCTGTTTGTGCAGTACAAGTGGTTCACTTCCAGCAACAAGTCCACATGTCCGCTCTGCAGAGAAACATTCTTCTAACAGATGATGCCTCGGCTGAAAGGAGACGGCTCCTGGAATAAAACAGGACTGGATCTGACACAATCACGCAAGAAAGATTATCAAGAAACTCTTGAGGACTCCAGTACGATGTCCACTGACAAAGATGTATTTGGTTCAAAAGCCTTGAGGAAATCTGAAGTGGAGGAAAAACTTGATGTTTGTGCAGCTTCTCTATCTGCTCAGCTGGTTGAGGGGCTCCTCACAGTTTGTATATAGAAGTTTTACTGTTGGATTTATCCAGTTATCATGCTCTGCCGCTCTGATCGCTTCAGACACACAGGTTTCTTCTTTTTATTCTCCTTTGACCCGTGTGTAGGCAGGAAAGGCTGATTTGTAAAGCTGGGGAATCAAAGCTTGAGTTGCATGAAACACTTTTGACATGATAAATTTACAAAATAAAACCAACCAAAGTTTCAATTAAGGTAATTCCTAAAACGGCGTACACAAATGTTTCCTAATATTTAGGAGAGTGAAGAGATTGGATGAGATTCATGGCTTGTGATAAACTTGTTCGTCTGAAGAACGATGATTATTTTAATATGAAAGTGATCCAACATGTCGGCCTAACTGTTGGAAAATCAATAAAATACAAGTCCGTGGAGAAAACCAACACATGGAAAATCCTTTATTCTGCACATACTGGGTCAGAATACATGCAAGACAGATCACTGCATTTATTCAGAAAATTATTAATGACAGAAGCTTTACTTGTTAATTGGTTTATTCAAGTCTGAATTTTAATTTTCCTATGAGTTTATCTTTTATCAGAAACGGCAGATTTTCCTAAAAGAACAACATAATTTATTCAAAAGGATGGATCTACATTTATATTTATCCTTGATATAAGGATCCTAGATAACATTTATTAAAGTCATGAAATGACTTTTTTACTGTAATTAGTCCTTGTTGTGTGAACCCACAACAAGTCAAACTGTAAGTAACCTGTACTGGTTTCCGAGAAAACCCTGTAATTAGCCCGAGTCCGTTTGGGCTCCACCTCAGCCTCCCACCCTCAGGCTGAATAATTCATTGCTCTGTTTAATGGAGACTTGCTCTCACCACACGTGTTCCTGTGGGATTAATGATGACAGATTAAGCACGATCAATGAATTAATCCCAATCATTTGCTCCGCCGTCTCCAAGTGTAATCCATTACCATGGTCAAAATTCATCAATACATACAGCCAGCATCCATCATCATCTGCCCTTGACCTTTTTAATCGCCATTGATCTGTTTGCAGTGGATAAATATTTATGCTCAGGACAACCCCACACACACACACACACACACAGTGCTCCTACAACAGCCTCACGTCTTTTTGCTCATTATCTGCTTGATTAAGCAGTGGTACAAATGTTATGAACTACAGTCAGTCCTCTGAGAAGCTTATTTAGTAATTTTTTTTATATTTTGGTGAAGATTCTCAGTCGGTCATGATAAAAAATGAAAAAAAACAGGACTTTTATTCTGAAGCTGAAAATATAGCTTCAGAATAGAAGTCAAATTGTTTTTTAAACTCTTTTGAATAAATTTTTTTTTAAGTTATCTCCAGAAGGTGGCGGTGTTGCCACAAAGACTGTTTGAGAGCCTGAAAATGAAACATTAACGTCAACCCAATGAAAATACAAATAAATAATGTATACCTGTATTCCTTTAAATAAATACACTGTTTTAATTGCATGGCACACAAGTTTTATTTTGGTGAAGTCATAAATTAATCCTGTGTGGATTTTGAACTCCAGAAGACTTCCTGTTGTGACACTTGCTCCAAATGAGATGCTCCAAACATACTTGTGGTATTTGAAAAGGTTACTGGGAGCCCACAGATGGAGGAAATGGATCTCATGCTTCGTGGGTTCTTTGTTCTCGGCGCTGAAAGTCATCTGAACGCCCTCCACCCAGTTCCTGTCCTCGCACACTGACCCACTTGCATAAAACTGCTGCACCACCATGAGCTCATTAGCAGCTCTGCTGTCTGAGTGAGAGCAGTCAGACACCGGGCCTGTGTGGCTCCAGAACCTGACTGGTGCTAACCTGTTCCTTCAGAACCAGTCGGCCTGAGTTAGTTCTCATTTAGCTCCTCTGACCCGTTTGTGAGGTCATTAGCATTCAAAGCCACTTGTCGAAGGCCGCTCTCATCCTGGTCACGCCTCTTTGCAACGCTGCAGACGAGTGCTCAACCCTGGGATGGCTTGAATTTTGTGTGTGTGTGTGTGTGTGTGTGTGGTTTAACTGAGCCCATGTACCCATCTCTGCTGTCATTAGTTGTATTGAAATGAATCCCACGGTCATTTTGCTTGCCTGTGCCAATGCCCCCCACTCCTCCTCTCTGGTTCCAAACCCAGTAAAGTGTGTAAAATCACACACACAGCTTCTAATCGATGCCTGAATTTGATTGTGATCCAAGGATTCATCCTGAACCAAAGCAAGCAGGAGAACTTTACAGCCTCTGCTGTCACTTCCATGCAACTGGCCTGCAGAAGGATTAATAGTTTTAACATTTGTTGTTTTCATGTAATGAAGGCAACAAATAATGATTATTGACCTCAGTCTACTGGCTTCTGGACGTGCATTTGTCTGAGTCATTATGGTTGTGAAAGGCCGCCCGGTGTGCCCCAGTTTAAATCAGCTGTTATTAGTCTGCCATCACGTTCAGGGCGGCCATGTTGCTGCAGCATCGGAGGACACCAACGACCAGGAGACGGGGCGGTTTGCTTTATATAGGAGCCAAGATGGTGTAGTGGCAGGGCTTACGACTTGGGACCCGAAGGACGCGGGTTCGCGTCCCGGCCACTACACACCTTGGGGTGTCTATGAGTGCACACCTAATTCTCCAGCTCCCCGGGCGCTTTCTGGCTGCTCACTGCACCACCTGGTGGTGGTTGGGTTAAATGCAGAGACGAATTTCGTCTGTGTATGGGAAACATACACAGATGACAGACAAACACATTATTATTATTATTATAAATGACTCAGACTGGGATTTAAAGACACCATGAGTGCATTTTAGGACTAAATAAACTAAGGAAAAGAAGCAACAAGGTGTAGAAATCCTACTGGTGACCTTTTGTCAGCCTGTATGGTGCTCAAGCATTCATAACAAATTCAGTTTTCATACATACACAACTGTTTAATTACTCTGTGATAACAGAACATCTGAATATTTGAAGAGTCATGTGATGGACGTGACCTGTCCAGGTGTCTTCCACAGAGACTACTGGAGACAGACTCCAGCTCCCTCTGACCCTGCACAGAAAAGCAGGTCAAGTATGATTGCATGTTTTAAAGGGATAGTCTGGTGAATTTTTCTGTCAGTTATAATTTGACCTTATGGGTGGATGGATCATTTCTGTCCATTTGCAGGAATCAGTCATGACATCAGTCACAGAGCACATGGAGTAAAATGCAAGGAGCAGATCAGTGACAGTAACTGTCAAAGTTCACAGAGAATATCTGGAATCATGAGTCTTCCACTAAATAAAACCATTTGAGCACTTTTTCCCTTTTGTTTCTGTCAAAAAACCACTCTGCAACAAATGGATGTGATGACCGATGTGATGGAGACTCAGCAGGAACTCCACCCTTTAGATGAGGCATGGGCAACATCAGGTCCGAGGGCATGTTCTCTCCGTGCATGCATGGGTTTCCTCCGAGTACTCTGGTTTCCCCCCACAGACCGAAAACATGCATGTTAGACTCTAAATTAACTAATAATAATAATAACTTTTATTTATAATACACTTTACATACAGAACAGATCTCAAAGTGCTACAGTGAATGAACATTAAACAACATCAAGATAAAAATCAACCATAAATACAACTAAGAGTAGGAACAACCAAGAGGATAGTGCCTCACAGATGATCACACCAAAAACTTAAAATTCACAAAATGCAGATAAAATATCAAATAAGAACTGTGGGTGCAATAAAAACAAAAGCACAATAAATAAATTAAAGAACTGGATAAAAAGAAAGGTTTTAAGACCTTTTTTAAAACATGTCACGGTCTGTGGGGCCCTCAGATATGAGGGCAGGGCGTTCCACAGCCGAGGGGCAGCGCAGGAGAAAGCCCGGTCTCCCATTGTGCGAGACCGAGACCTGGGAGTGAGAAGAAGATGGGTGTTGGAAGAGCGGAGAGTGCGGGAAGGACAGTGAGGGGTGAGAAGTTCTTTTAAATAGGATGGTGCATTACCGTACAGGCACTGGAAGGTGAGCAGATAAATTTTGTACGTGATCCGGGCAGAAACAGGAAGCCAGTGTAGTGAACGCAGTACAGGAGTGATGTGTTCATACTTACGCACTCTCATCAGGACCCTGGCAGCGCTGTTTTGGACATACTGTAGTTTTTGTATGTTCTTGCCAGGAATCCTGAAGAGAAGTGCATTGCAGTAATCCAGTCTGGAGGAGACAAAGGCATGGACGAGCTTTTCTGCATCAGTGAAGGACATTGAAGACCGAAGCTTTACGATATTTAAATTAAACTAACTCTAAATTGTCCCTAGGTGTGAGTGAGAGAGTGAATGGTTGTTTGTCTCATATGTCTCTATGTGGCCCTGATGGACTGAGACCTGTCCAGGGTGTACCACGCCCCTCACACAGTGATTGCTGGACATGGGCACCGGCGACCCCTGTGACCCAAAATGGAAGAAGCGGGTAAAGATAATGGATGAATGTTAAATAAGTGTGTCTTGAAAGAAGAATACCCCATGTTTAAAAGCATGAAAATTGTATTAACAGTGTTACATTTTATTTTATTTTGTTTTATGAATTTATTCATTTTAGTGTAAAATACAAAACAATCACAAATATTATATGAAAACAAAATATAAAATATAAAATGAAAGGCAGCAGAAGGAAGAAAAAAATCTTATTCTATCTGCCCCTTTTTAAAACAATCAATTCAAACAACAATTATCTACAAGTAACAGAACAAAAATGAATAACTCATCCTGATTTCTAATTCAAATACATTACACATTAAACTACTTCATTTTTTTAACAATTCGCTTTTGATCATTTTTTTAAAAACATAAACATTGACTTTATGTTTTTTACATCATTCTCCAAACCATTCCACAATCCAATTCCCTGGATTGAGGTAGACTGTCCCTTTAAACTAGTTCTGTACTGTGGTTTTACAAATAACAGGTCTTGAGTATTTATGTTGCACAAATATTTCCATTGCATTAAAGAGACAAATTGAAGACGATTATTTAATAAACATGAGGGTTATGAGGGGGTCCCTGAAACTTTTTCTCCTCTGTAAGGGGTCCCTGAACCCAAAATGTTTGAGAACCTCTGCTTTAGGCTGTAGGTGGAGGTGACGAGTGCTCAGCAGCCAGATGGGCCGGAGCTCAGCCCACTCCACAAAGTTCCTGTTTTCTAAACTCCACAAAGTTCCTGTTTTCTAAACTCCACAAAGTTCCTGTTTTCTAAAGTAACTGGGCTTGATGTATTCACCCGTTATAACTCAGAACTGAGGCAGCAATTAACCCAGAGACTTTCCTCTGCAGGCAGTTCTCTATCATGTCCCGTTCACTTCAGTCAGACAAACCCACGGGCTGCTTCATATATTGTAGGAAAGGTCTATGTGTTGTGGTATTGGCTAAGAAAATGGACTTCTACTCCCCCTGGCCAAATGTGATTTACGGTGCTGTTTGAATGGCCGTCGTTTTCCAGTGAGGCCGGTGCTTTCATAGAGAAGCCCAGAGGGCTTCAGATGGATCATGCTTGTAAAGTAACAAGACAATTGACATATAACTCAGAAAGGGCACTAAAATCTCTGCGTTCCACTCATCAAAGTCAAATCCTAAACTGAGACGTCCTTCCAGTCATGAAGTAAAGAAAACAGGAGGATCAGCTGATCCACAGCTGACGTTTACCCACAGGCTGGCTTTGTTTGAGCGCTGGTGCAAACAGCTATGGTCAGGCGTTGGATTTAAAGACATTAATGTACCAGAAGTCTCTCATTCTCTGAGCTACATGCCTTCAGGCTGGCCTCATCACAAAGGGATGGAGTGAACACGTCCATCTCATATCCAGACCTGACCTGTCCATCAACCACAAGTGTAACTTGTGTTTAAATATAAAGGAAAACGTTAAATATTAGTGTGACGGACATCAGTTTATCAGATAAATATCTTTGGTTTTGGGCTAACCCGTCAGACAGCTGGTGTATGGCAGCTCAAACTCAAACTGATACTGTATGTGTGATTTATAACATCCCTTTAGCAGAAGTTCACAGAGCTCTGAAGAAAAGCTCTGCACTGCACACGTTTGGTTCTTACTGCACTTCCTGTTTTAGCGGTATCTGTGTGATGCTCGTCCGCATCAATCATCACACCGGCGCTATCGATGAACAGACAGGCAGGGTGATCTGTAAAGTTCCACAAACGTAGGGAGAAAGCATCAGATCTCAGATGATTTGAACAATGAGGTAAATCCTAACTGGCAATTATTTTGATTTGTAATCCTGGAGTTTTTTTTATGAGCTCATTTAATGGAGCCACGGAGCATGATGCTAATTGGGTGTTAGAAGATGCGGAAAAATGTGGGTGCACTGTGAGGTGGGTGATGCTTCCTGTTTGCTGAGCCATTATGGAACATTAAGAGATAGTGTAACACAAAATAAACCCAGGGAAGACTGCTAAAGGTTTCTGCAACAGTCTTTTGGATAGAAATGTATAAAAACAAAGTGACAGGTGTTATGTCATGCTTATGACAGTGTCATGTCAGCCATATGAACACCCCTTCAAATAAAGTGTTATCGAGATGTTTAACTTGTTTCGTAATCTGCTGCTTATGAAGAACTGTTTGTGTACATCCACTTTAAAGTAGAGCTGTCATTTCTAACCCAAACTCAGAGCCTGGTCCTTCCCGACCCGGATTAGGGCTGGTCCGGGCCATAATATTGTGCTTAATGTGCGGGCCGGGTCTGTGTCGAGCTTTTGATTGTGTAGCGGACGCGTGCGGCTGACGATCCAATTATATGGCAACATAGCTTGCCATACTCGCCACACGCAGCCATTTGACCATGCATCGACTGGCCTTGAAAGAGGTAAAAAGTTCAGTTAAGCTTCAGATGGACTACTGCCAGTGATCCATCAGCTCAAATGGACGTTCATTCAGCTGCTACACTCAGTGGACGCGTGCCGCCGCCAACCCAAACAGGTGAGATCCCAAAATATCCGACACGCCAGAGCAGGGTCCGTGTCTGAATAATGCAGAATGCAGGCAGCTAAGCAGGGATTTAATGTGCTTTGACTGCCATGAAAGGACAAACACCCCCTCAGCTCAGATCTTCTTTCCCCTTCCTTAGACGCACGTGTCCGTCAACATACTATACAAGCAGTCAAAGCTTAATTAAAAATGTCAGTGTGTGTGTGTGTGTCTGTCATGTTAGGACCTGTAATTATTCATTCATTCATTCAACCTTTATTTATACAGGCTAGCCTCGTTGAGCCACTGGGACTCATTTACAAGAGGGACCTGTCTCACTCACACCCAGGGTCAATTTAGAGTTACCAATCAGCCTAACATGCATGTTTTTGGACTGTGGGAGGAAACCGGAGCACCCGGAGAAAACCCACGCATGCACGGAGAGAACATGCAAACTCCACCCAGAAAGGCCCCCGGACCGGGATTTGAACCGGGGACCTGCTCGCTGAGAGGCAGCAGCTCTACCGGTTGTGCCACCGTGCTGCCGATTAGTCAATTCGTTGGGTTGGGTGGGGTTCGGAAATGATGACTACGGGCTGGGGCCGGGTCCGGGTCGGGTCATATTTTTTTGTGCTCAAATGCAACTACTTTCAAGGGTAAAACTGAATGATAAAATAAAAAAAAGACATCCAGCTGTAAGTGTGGCCGTCTCATTATGAAGTTCTAAAGGCTGAGTTAGACTTGCGCTTTGGTCCGCAGGCTGGCGCGCGCGCGCTGCGCGTGCACTGTGCCGTGCGGCGAAATGCGTTTACAGTGTCGCCTCTGTGTTTATAGTTGTCGCACGGCGGCGCATGGCAAAGTGCTGTTCTTTTACGGACCAGCAGGAGGCAGTACCCTCTAAAACCTGTGCATATGTTGCAAGAAAGGTGTAGAAGAAGAAATCTACCCTAGAAGAAGAACTGTTCTAATGTCGTAATTAGCTCCGCCCTTTAGCTCCGCCTATTGGAAATCCCCCCGCGCGTCAGCGCCTACTGAAAACCTTTTAGTCCACGCCCACCTACCGGATGGGCCCACCCCTCGGGTCGATAAAACCCCTCGACCGAGGTGAATCTATCTCTTCTTCATTCAGCCCGAATGAGAACCTTTGTAAAAAAATAAAATAAAAAATTAACTCAAAATTGCCAAGGATAATTATCAAGAAGTCCTTGTTCAGCTCCCCACCCGCCCTACCCCCGCTGCCGTCCTGTGAGCTCTCCTCCAGAACCAGACAGTCAGACGGGCCGACATGCTACAAGCTATAATGTCGGGGGGTTGCTTCGGGGCGGGAAACTACGTGCTGAACGAGGCCATCGCTTCTCTATTCTCGAGGGAACCGGAGAACGCGATGCTAGCTACCCGCATTGCGGTGGCTAGCCATGTCGTTGGAAGCCTCATCAGCGGTGAGTAACGGCTTCATTTATTATTAAGCCACAACCAAGACGAAATGGTCGTTGTGGCGATGTTTTTTCTGCATGAAAAGCTACAGAACGCACGCATTACCGTTAGCGCCCAAGGCCGCTAAGCAATGCTAACAGTAGCTCCGGCCTCATGTCTCATGTCGTCGGAAGCCTCATCAGCGGTGAGTGACGTCTTCATTTATTACTTAAGCCTCAACCAAGACGAAAATGGTCGTTGTGGCGATGTTTTTTCTGCATGAAAAGCTACAGAACGCACGCATTACCGTTAGCGCCCAAGGCCGCTAAGCAATGCTAACAGTAGCCCCGGCCTCATGTCTCATGTCGTCGGAAGCCTCATCAGCGGTGAGTGACGTCTTCATTTATTACTTAAGCCTCAACCAAGACGAAAATGGTCGTTGTGGCGATGTTTTTTCTGCATGAAAAGCTACAGAACGCACGCATTACCGTTAGCGCCCAAGGCCGCTAAGCAATGCTAATAGTAGCCCCGGCCTCATGTCTCTGGAGAGTATCGTGGCACAGATACCGTACCGAACGTCGCCGGGAAGCTTTCAATCAACAATTACTACAAGAAGTGATGTATGACGTGTTTTTATTTGGTTGAACCACGACCAAAAAGAAAACTGTTCCTTGTGGTGTTGTTCTAGTGTCGTAGTTAGCTCCGCCCTTTAGCTCCGCCAGGGCCTGGACCTGCTAGTTACGCTCAACATGCAGCCTTTTTTGCTAGCCAGCATGCAGGAAGCTGTAAGTGCCAACCCCCTCACCGCCTAGGCTGAACGACCTAGCAGGCTCGAGGTTCGGCACCAGGTCGCAGCGACGTCCAGACCTGGTCCATACCCGGTCTGGCCTCGCTCCCCGACCGTGACGACACTCTGGAACGAGGCTGCTGCAGCGCCCGCAAATCAGGGCCCCAGCAGCCTCCTTTGGGGGAATCACGAGAGTGGAGGGCTTCACGGAGAAATTATGTTTTTTCTCTCATGTTTCGGGCTCGTCTGTGGGGCCGTATGACTCCACAGCCGCACTGACACACAGGCTTCCCACCACAGACAGACTAGCCTACGGCAGTCTTTTGTCTACGAATAAAAACAGCTCAAACAAGATAACAATAAATAAATGTTTCATGTTTGGTGAACCTGTTAATATGCAGTCAGTACAGGGAAAACACCCCGCACACTGCCTCTCATAAAATCAAATGTCGCTGGCCCAGCTTCAACGCTGCCCAGCAGAAGACACGAACAGGTAATTAAACAGCCAGACGCCATGTTTCTTAAGCCGCGTGTCGCGCAGACGAAGCTGTGTAGAACCCACAGCTCGCTGCCTCTCATAAAATCAAATGTCGCCGGCCCAGCTTCAACGCTGTCCAGCAGAAGACACGAACAGGTATTTAAACAATCGGACTCCATGTTTATTAAACCTCGTGTCGCACACGCATATCTGGGTAAAACCCATAGCTCGCTGTTTCACAGTGGGTCATATGACGCTAGCTCAGTTCACGTGCAGGCCAGCAGAGCTCCGCCTCATCACGTGTTTGAATGGCGTTCCACGCACGCGACTGTCACTACCTCTCTGCAGTTCGACTCCCAACTCCAATCGGGGTAACAGGATGGACCAAGCACCGCCCGCCAAAAGACGAGCAATGCCCAACGGGAGCACCGCTCCACCAAAGCGAGCGCTCCCTGGGTCAGCAAACGTGTTGTCGTCAGACGCAGAGGCGGATCACGCCTCTGACGCAATAAGATACCCCCTTTTTTTGGGCGGGGCCCCCGTGGGTTACCAGGGTAACGGAGGGAGGCCCCGACTGGCTAACGCGCACGTCGCGCACGAGACAGCAAGACCTCGCGCTGCCACTGGGCAGAAGATGCGAGCAATGGCGGTAGAAATGCAGTTTAGACAGATGGCTGTCAAAAATCATAAGTAAGGGTCATGCACTCCAGTTGCTGCAAAACCACCACCTTTCAGGGGGATACTGGAAACAGTGTTGCCAGACCCAAATCAAAACTCCTCCCTGCTGTCAGAAATTCAGGAAATGCTGACAAAGGGAGTGATTTCCAAGGTGGCAAAGGGAGAACAGAACAAGGATTCTTTTCTCGGTTTTTCTCGTCCCCAAGAAAAGGGGGGGGGGCAAGACCAGTCGTGGATTTGTCGGTTCAACAGATCCTTATTAGTGAGAGTTTTTCACACGCTCACAATAAAACAACTGCTGAAGAATGTGCACAAGGAGGACTGGTTCACATCCCTCGACCTGAAGGATGCTTACTGGCACGTGAGTATCATCCCACATCACAGGAAACACCTCAGGTTTTCCTTCCGGGGGAGCCAGTTCGAGCTCAAGAGACTCGTTTTCGGCTACTCGCTCGCACCCAGAACTTTTTCAAAGTGTGTGGAAGCGGCGATACGCCCACATCGCTCAGCAGGGATGCGGATCCTGTTTTATCTAGACGACCTGCTCATTTTGAGCAAGTCGAGGGAGGAGGCAGCAGCCCAGACCAGGGTCCTAGCAGAACACCTGCTGGACCTGGGGTTTGCTGTGAACTGGATGAAAAGTTCAGTAATCCCAGCACAGTCCATTGTTTACCTGGGGGTAGAACTGGATTCACGCTCGATGAGAGCGCGCCTGTCAGAGCAGAGGGCAGCCGATCTGACAGCACAGCCGAAGCGCGTCCAACCGGGGAAGGTGGTGATGGCGGCAGCAGTGATGCGCCTACTGGGCCTTATGGCAGCTGCTCACGTGGTAATAAATTTGGGTTTATTACACATGGGATCGACCCAGCGTTGGTTTACCAAGCTGCGCGTGGACCCAGTGCGCCAAAAACGCAGGATGGTGCTGGTCCCCCCATCCGTGGGGCCAGATCTGTGTTACTGGGAAACACCCGCATCCTGAGTGAGGGTGTCTCCATGATCACACCTACGTCTCACATCCCAGTGTTCACGGACGCTTCTCTAATGGGATGGGGGGGTACGTGTCTCTCCCAATCGGTGGAGGGGGAGGTGGCCAAGCCACATTCCCCCCCACATAAACGTTCTGGAGCTAAAGACAGTCCAGAAGGTTTTACGACATTTTCTTCCTCTGGTTCATCAGCAAAATGTACTAGTGCACACCGACAACCAGGTGGCAGCCTCGTACATCAATCGTCAGGGGGGATCTCGCTCAGCTCAGTTGCTGCACGTTGCCAGGCGACTGCTGCTTTGGGCTCATCAGAACCTGCTCTCATTGAGAGCAGTGTACATCCTGGGGGTGCTGAACGTGGGAGCAGACATCATGTCGAGGAGGGGACCACGTCAGGGGGACTGGTCCCTCCACTCAGACATAATAAATCAGATTTGGGCCAGATTCGGTCGTGCAGAAATAGACCTTTTTGCAGCCCGAAACAACGGGAAGTGTGCACTCTGGTGCTCACTGAACCCCAAAGACGACCCCCCTCTGGGAGTGGACGCTTTTGCGCTCAGCTGGTGGTCAGAAAAGAGGCTTTACGTTTTCCCACCAGTCCCTCTCATTTCAAGGGGACTGGAGCGAGTCCGAGAAGAGAAACTATCTCTCATCCTCGTGGCCCCAGAGCGCAAATATGCCCCCTGGTTCCCAGACCTGCAGCGGCTGGTAGTGGACAGCCCTCTGCAGCTGCCATGGAGGGAGGATGCTCTCCTCCAAGCGGGAGGGGCGATCAGACATTTCCCAGAAATAGGCCAACGCCTTTGGGCCTGGAAGCTGAGTGGTGCCGCCTAACAAACTTAGGCCTCACCCCAGCCGTGGTCCGGACAATTCAAGACGCCTGTGCGTCGTCCACTACTACGCTTATGCGTCTAAGTGGGCAGCTTTTCAGCAGTGGTGCAGGGATAGAGACATCGAGGCCACGGCATGTGTCATTGGCCGTGTGCTGTCTTGTCTGCAGCTACTGTTGGACAGAGAGCTAGCTTTTAGCACGATTAAAGTGTACGCGGCGGCTATTTCATCGTGTCACAAGGTTTTGGTGGCAGGACGTTATTCAATCATATTCTGATGAAACGTTTCCTGAGGGGCGTTAGACGCCTTAGACCCGTGAAGCGTGACATCACCCCTCACTGGGATCTAGCGTTAGTTCTGGGCGCTTTAACCAAAGCCCCATTTGAACCTTTACAGGAGGTGTCAATGAAGTTTTTGTCCATAAAAACTGCATTTCTGTTGGCACTCACGTCTGCAAAGAGGGTCAGTGACCTCTGTGCACTTCTGTGGCTCCCTCTTGTTTACAAATTAAACCTGATGGCAGCTCAGCAACTTTGAGGCCTAACCCGGCTTTTATCCCAAAGTCGATCACCAGGAGTTTCAAGTCACGGACAATAACTCTGAGTGGTTTCCATCTCCCTCCTCATTCATCTGAGGAGGAAGTTAGGTCACATCTACTGTGCCCAGTTAGGGCTCTCAGATGTTATATGGCACTCACAGAGGGTGTGCGCCATTCTCAAAATCTGTTTGTCCATTATAGGGACAACTCAGCGGGTCGTGCTCTGTCCTCTCAGCGCCTCTCTCACTGACTCTGTGAAGCCATAACAGAGGCTTACAAAGTGGCAGGGAAGGAGCCTCCGGCGTCTTTGCGAGCTCATTCAATGCGAGCAATGGCGTCGTCCACAGCTCTGCATGGTGGGATGTCGGTCAGCGACATCTGTCAGGCCGCAGCATGGAGCTCGCCCTGTTCTTTCACCCGTTTTTATTTACGGGATGTTTCTACTTTTTCTATGACTCATTCAGTTCTGGGAGTCCTGGATAAGTAAAGGGAGGTCACCTCCTAATGTTCTAACTGTTCCTTTGTACATAGTTCATGTAACAGTTGGTTTTTACCCTTTTTTGAAAGTTTTTGCAGCCGGAGAGTGTTCCTCTCCTCGGCTATGTGCAAACACAAAAAATAATAATAAATCTTTCAATGTTGTTGCTTGCTGCTCAGCAGCAGAGCACTTCTGGAGGTTGATTAAAGGCCTGCAGGCCTTCCTCCAGCCCACCACCTGCCCTTCCTCAGGCATGAGGAAGGACACGCTTATTGGGAGTGGGTGAGCAGATGCTCCTCATTGGTGGGATCCAGCGTGGCATGGACTATTTCCTGCTACGCCCTTTATTCCAATAGGCGGAGCTAAAGGGCGGAGCTAATTACGACATTAGAACGTTGGTTACGTATCGTAACCCCAGATTCTATGAGTAATTAGCGGAGCCCTTTAGCTATCGGGCCACTCTGTATCCCAAATGGCTGAATGAATTAGCTATATTTGGAGATAGATTCACCTCGGTCGAGGGGTTTTATCGACCCGAGGGGTGGGCCCATCCGGTAGGTGGGCGTGGACTAAAAGGTTTTCAGTAGGCGCTGACGCGCGGGGGATTTCCAATAGGCGGAGCTAAAGGGCTCCGCTAATTACTCATAGAATCTGGGGTTACGATATGTAACCAACGTTTGAAATCACACAACAAAAGCAAATAGCTTTCCGCTCGCGTGCTGAACTGTTGTCTTTATTTGCGGCTTTAATGCATGGAGTCAGCGGAGGAGAAAGCGATCACGTGACTTTTGGCGAAAAAACAAAAGAAAAGTCCGACTCCAGATCAGGAACAAAGGAGAATTTAATACATTTTGTGTCACAAAACATTCCTCCATGCGTCGCGACTCTGTCTCCACGACCACAGCGGCTCAAACAGCTGCAGGCTCCGGCGTGAAGAGGGTGAAGGCTGTCGGGTGAGGACCTGTCAATCAAATCGTAGCGCCCACCGCGCGCGCAGAGGCTTGCAGAGTTTCAAAAATTCAGAGGTGCACGACACGCGCTAATCCCACGCGCTGGGGCCAACGCGGAGGGGCGGAGACTGTGAAATTGCGTCACTTTTGGAGAGCGCACCCTCGCGCGCCGCGCGACGCGTCAAGTATGAATCTAGCTTAACACGGTCAGAGTCGTCAGAGAAGACTGAAGCCCCCAGTATACTGTTCTTTGTGCCCAGCGCCGCTGGACTGGCGTGAGCTGTGCGCAGGCAGTTCATATTATACTCTGTGCAAGCGCAGCTCTCTGGAGTGCAGGCTACAGGACAAATTGAGGTCGCTGATTGGTCATTTGCTGACACGCGAGGCAGTTTATCAACGCGCGCGCGTAGGCGTAGTAAAATTGGAGCTTGGCGCGTTCACGCCCGCGATCAAAGGCTTTTGCCGCGGCGCTCCCACGGCGCCGAGCGGCGTGAGGCAAAAGAAACAGGTATATTGGGGCCTTCAAGGCCCCAATATACCTGTTTCTTTTGCCTCACGCCGCTCGAGGCCAGACAGCTACACACTGAGGCGAGGAAGAAGAGTCGTCCTTCATCCTCACCGAGGAGAGGAGCAAGGAACAGTCTGAGACGAGAGGGAAACATGGAGATGGGTGAGCTAACGGTGAGAAAGCGGGGGACAGAGACGAGGGGAGGTGTAAAACGAGAAGTGGAGCAGAGCGAGGGGGGCAGGCGAGGAGCCGACTGCCCTGTAGTCATGAAGCCCAAATCATCCGCCCGTTCATCTCTTCCAGCTCTCCTCACCGGACACTAATCCTCTTCGCTTCTTTCTTACAGTCTCAGATAACTCCCTCACGTAAGGAGACAATTATTTGCTGATCTGAATGATAATTTACCTCAGTGGTGTGCTTTTCTTTTATCTCTGTGACATTACAGCTCTGCTGTGCCAGCACCAGAAGCTCTCCAGTATCAATGCTTTCCTTTTGAGTCAGACACGCTGAGGTAATGGCTAATAAATAAAACCAATTATGCTTATGATAATGGAAAGATAATTTGACACCACACTATGGCATTTCCCTGAATGAGCCAAGAAAGATACCTGAAAGCAGCCGCTGCCTATAGGCCAATGCTCACAGAATGTCTATATTATCACAATAAAGCAGTGGAGTCTTATCCAAGCCTGCAAAAATAACAAGCTAATCAATTAAGTGGACCATGCAATTAACTTAATTAATTGCTTGTATGCCCAGGAGTTTCTTGATGCTTGAGCTGAGGACCATGTTACTACAGTGGCCAGTGATTAGATTCCAGGGTTAGTAATACTGTTTGCGACTGCCGCGTGGGGGTCCCACCAGCTGCTGGAGCTCGTTCTGCACCAGCTGCCGTCAGAGAGACAAACTTCACTTCTCTCAACTCGGGGAAGGTTAGTGCATATATTTCCTGTCACATGTCATCTTTTGTTTGGCATTAAAGAGTAAAATGACTCATTCATCAGTGCCAGGGTGTCAGGATCTCCCCACCTCACCTTTTCTAATGGTGTTCAGGCTGGTCTGCAGTTCTGGGCTGGTCCTCTGGAAGACAAGTCTGCATCTGTCTACAGGTCTGCTGATGACAGACAGCTGCTGCTGACGCCTGAACACTTCTCTCCACTGACAGATTCAGGTTCAGAGTGAGTCATGGGGGAATCTTAGTCAGTCTGTGTTTGTTGCTCAAGTTTCACTTTTAGTTACCTCACATTTTAAATACAGTAGTTATCAACTGTCAGACTGCGGTCCAGATCTGGATCCACACCAAGCAATGCAGGTTTGACTTATTTGTCATATGCAAATCAACACAAGGTCACGAAATGCTGAGGACGAGAAGAACCATCTCAACTTGGCCAAAAAAAAAAAAAGAAATACCAAAGCATGCAACAAAAATGCAGCAGCATGGTCTGTTAGCAGTGTGGTATTGTTAGCAGGTCCCTTCAGCAGGTCCCGTCAGCAGCTTGATGATAATAAGGTCCACAGCAGCTGCCCTCACAGACTGCCCTCCAGAACTGGGTCCAGCAGACAGAGAACAAGGTTTCCCCGTGGAACCGAATGAGTCCGTAGAGTTCGGTCCATGCAGGCAGATGGAGGATCATGGAGACAGCTGCCATGACACTCCGGAGCCTGAGGCTGAAGGACTGAACCACGATTGAAGGACGGCACGATGTCAAGGCAGCGACACAGCATCGCGGTCATACCCGCAGCATGGGTTTGTAGTGTAAGAGCAAAAAAAATAAAATACGGTAAAGCAAAAGCAACAGGAACAAAAAAGGTTGCGTCGAAGCGGAGCTCCAGTCCGTGCTACCATTCTGCGGCGCACGTGACATCAGAGTCGAAGAAATCTTTCTACAAAAAAGTCGATGGTGTTTGAAACAAAAAAATACTGAAACGAATGCACAGAGAGAGGTTGTCCACGCAAAGAAAACTGAGGTGGAGGTATTCTATGAGGGGACGTGTAGGGCAATACGCAGAAAATGTGTGTGTGTGTGTGTGTGCACTAATACTATAGTGAATGAGAGGCAATAGATGTGTGTGTGAGAGAGGAAAATAGTTTAAGTCCTACACGCCCCTTCATAGTATTCAGCACACGCACACACTTTCTCATAATTCTAACTTTGTGGGGACTTTGCATAGACCCATTCATTTTTCATTCATTTCTATAGTCTAACAAGCATGCATGCACCCCCCCCCCCCCACACACACACACACACACACAGAACAACTTGAGGAACTGATTTGAAGTTGTTCAGACCGCTCCTCGTCTGTTCTGCTGCCAGTAATCTGTTGCTGCTTCTCTGTGCTACACTGAAGATAAGAACGCCCGTCATTTCTGTTTGAGCCCGGTTCTCCACACGGTCCCACACATTCTGAGTGGATTTTCCCAGAACAGAACGTGTCTTGGTCTGTGTGTCCGGTTGCATCTTGTGTTCTAATGATCGTGCTGACAGTCCAATTAGCAGACTGTGATTGTGGCGCCGCGCCTTCCCAGCTGTCCCCCTCTGATAGCACGCGCCTCCCTGCTCAGGCATCATGGCTCAGCCTAAAGGAAACAGGATGCAAACAGGACACACTGGTCCTTGACTTGCAGCGATGCTCCTGTTGGCTCTTCCCATGTAACTGTTTCCGCTGAAAGTTTTATTTGACGACTAAAGTCATGTGAGAACATCAACCATACATTTTGTTTTTAACAAACACAATAAAGTTCAGTTCTGCGCTGGATATTTTACACACGTTCAAAGTGCTTTACATGAAATGACATTAATTTCCTGAGGACTTCTCCTCAGCAGCAACACACCCCCACCCCACCTCCCATGAACCACTACTTGTGTCATCTTTACCTTCATTTAAGCCTAACTTCACATGATTTATATAGCGCTGGCCTCAAGACATGGACTCATTACACCTTGACTGAATAAAAATTATATAAGCCCCCTACTACACACACACACCATGCTGTATGAACCTGAGAAATCATACTGCAGGTGTGGGTGTGGGTGTGGGGGGGTGTCTAATTTTAATTGAGTCCCTGTGAGCTGGAGAAGTGCACCCATCACTCAGAAGCCCAGCTCCTATTTTTAACCTCACTTTGACACGAGGCCTGGCTTTAATAAGCTTCCCAGGGTCAGGATGCTGTTGTTGGTTTAAATGCAGAAGATGTAAAACCTAAACTAATCAGATTCACATGGAAACATGTTCATCCACACTCTGAACTTTGTTGCTGGTATTAAAACTTGTCGCTCTTTCTTTGGCCTTCTCCCTCACATGCGCTCTTTGAATGACCCAAATAATAGTATTTGTTCAGCTTGGTTTTCTGGAGCTGGAAATAAACCAGAGTCTGTTAGAAGTCGTGTAGAAGTCTCGCTGTGCCAGGTTGTTTATGGAGAAAATTTAAAGTATTTAAAGAGAGTATCTTCAGACAAACTATTCTACCCTGAAATAATTACAAGTTACTTTAATCTGAGTAACACAAACAATGCACGTGTTTTCTGATTAACCAGGAGTCGTTCGAGATAAGAAAACGAGACAAAGTGTCACAGGCAGACTGCTGTCTTTTGTTTAAAATGACTTTTGCCTCTTTCACTCCTAAATTCTCCTCACTGAACAGGAAGACACTGTTTGAATCAGAATCACATTAGAACAGGGGTGTCCAAACGTTTCATATGTGGACCAGAACTATGCAGATGAAGGACTCGTGAGTCGCGGGCCACAAAAAATGTGAATTTAAATTTTAATGTGAACAATATTTTGGAGAAAGGTCAAACGTTTACTAATTTTGGTGGAGAAAGAGTTTGAAATTGTTGTAGATCCAAAACGATAAAAGCCTCATAAACACTAAGCTTATATTGCTTTATTTATTATTATTATTTAATTTATTTGATTTGTTGGGTCTATGTTTATTGTTTTCTTGTGTTTGGAACATTTATTTTAATGTGTTCTCAGCAACAAAAGTGTAATTTGAGTAAATTATATTTTAAAAGGGGTTCAATCAGCCTTTTGGACCACGGTCGGCTCATTGAAATTCTGAGAAATCGTCCAGCTGTCAGTCGCCACAACAATTTCATAGAAGGTTTGATAAAGTTGATCAACTCCTATGTAGATGATTCCACGTTATATTAATTTAAAAATGTCCAGTTTCCCTCATGATTATTTTATCAACTGCAATATTTAACCAAGTTTTATGAATTATTATCTAAAAGTCTCCTTTCTGGTAGAAATCAGTAAAGGTTTATGGTGCTTTGTACCATGAAGGGAAAATAAAAAGATTATAGCCAAATATTTGTGTTTTGTTTAATATTGTTAATTTTGAAAATATTGTCCTTCATCTGTTTTGCTGTTAAAAAACATGATTTATGATATATATGATATAAAACAGAATACCAACAACTGTATTTTTTGGCATATAAGTCATGTTTTTTGCATAATTTGCTTGCCCTGCGACTTATACACTGAAGTGACATATTTATGGATTTTTCCCCCCATATTTATAAACCAAATTTCGGCTGAGCTATGACCATTTTCATTCATTCTGACTGAAAATATTGAACACTACCATTTTCAGCTAGATGGCACTCGAGTAGTATGGCATGCCGTTGTGTCATGTAATAGGTAAAAGGGGCTATTAATGACACAATTGGCTTGCCTTAGCCTGCCACCGTCACTCAACTCGTCTGGAGCAACCGCCAAATCAACTTCATTTTGCTGCACCGCCCAGGCGTAATGCAGATAATCTGACCATTAAAGTGCATTTATTAAGTAAAAGTTCAACTGAGACACACCTTTACTATAATGTCGAGCAAACAAAGAATTGTTTAGGTGCTTATCTTGTTAAATTTGGAAGAAATGCACAGCGAGTTGTCGCGTGTGCCCGCTTCCGTGTCGGCTTTTGTAAATGCAGCTGATTTGACCATCAAATTGCATTTATTAAGGAAAAGTTATGAGACACACCTTTGCTATAATCTTGAGCAAACAAATAATTGGTTTTAAGTGTTAATCTAGTTGAATTCTTGTTAAAGTCCTCCTGTGCATGCTCCCGCGGCCGCCATTTGGCAGCCAGTCGATTTTTGGCACAACATTGATTCACATTTCTGGGTTGTCAGCGGTGACGCACAGCAAACACAATGCGTCAGTGGTGACGCATAATAGATGCGACGTATATGGCGAAGCAATGTATTTATGGATTTTTACGCTTTATTAGACATATGTGGTGTAGTGGTAATGGCAGTCGTCCCCCGATCGGAAGGTTGGAGGTTCGATTCCCTCTTCCGCCCACCATGTGTCGTTGTGTCCCTGGGCAAGACACTTAACCTCGAGTTGCTCCCGGTAGGTCTGGATGGCGCCTTGCAAGGCAGGCTACCACTACCGGTGTATGAATGTGTGAATGAATGGGTGGATGGCTGGTATTGTAAAGCGCTTTGGGGCTCCTCACAGGGGGCTGGAAAGCGCAATATAAATAAGCTCCATTTACCATTTACCATATTTGGACTGATGTGACTATAGTATGGTGTGACTTGTACAACGGAAAATATGGTATTTTGCAGAAAGTCTGCATCGACCCTTAAGCCTGCTGGCCAAAATGATTACATTTTTAAACTGTAGTTGTGGGCTGCACAAAATCACTCCAAGGGCCACAAATGGCCCTCCGGCCACACTTTGGATACCCATGCATTACCTTTGGATACCTTTGGATGTTCGTTTGCACATTTCTGACAGATGGCTGTGGGGAGGAGGAATACCTTGGTTCTGTTTACATGATTCAGTGTTTGGTCTGGGCTCACTTCAGAACAGAGAAGTCTTCTTTTACTATACAGATTTTATTATGAATTATCCCATTTATATAAGCATCGTCATCAGTTTTCTCTTGGCTGATCTGTTTAAATTGTATCTATCCTTTCTGAAATTGACTGTTTGTATAATGTTGCAACAGCTTAGCATTGTTGTCT
>JBBPBX010017098.1:0-12285 GCA_038048925.1 Garcialebias charrua | reverse complement strand
CACACACACACACACACACACACACACACACACACACACACACACATCAGGGAATCTTGCAGACATTTGGACTTGAATCTTTTCTTTCAATTTTTTATAAATATGATTTTGAACTTCTATACTGGATGATCCAACTGAGGGATTAACTCATTGATTGTTAACCAGTATGTAGGGAGAAAAAAAACAACAGCCATGAAATAATCAATTAAAGGCTTTCTTCTCATAGCTGTAGAAGAAAATCTCCAAAATTCTCTCATTTGTCATATCTGACAGGTGAAGTTAAATAAAGTGTGCACAATCACCTTGAAATAATTGTTGACCTCTGACAGTAATGGTGCAAACTGATCTTTTATTTCTGTTTTTGGAAACATCAAAAAGTTCAAATATCCTTCATCTTTATTATGTCAGCTTGGGTTTGCTGAGCTATCCCTTAGTTATGATGCTATAGGCTTAGACTGCTGGAGGACAAACTGAACACATTTCCTCACTCTGCTGCTGTCTTTACTTGCTCTACTCTACCTGTTTTGTATTTGTAATTATTTATACAGGTAATCCCCGACTTGCGAGGGGCCGATCTACGAGGTCCCGGATTTACAAGGTTATCATATTTAATAAAAATATGAAAAAAAATTTTTTTGTTTGTTTAAATGTTCTTAATTTCATGTGTACTGCACTTTTTTGCAGCTGTGGTTGTTTTAAATGGCTTTATAAATAACGTATAATTATTATTTTTATGTTTTATTACAATTTTAAACGTATTTGCGCAACTTCCGGCCGTTTCAGGAAATGCCTCCGTGTCAGCCATTTTAAGCTCCCCAAGTGCAGTCAAGGGAGGTCCGCGAGTATCGGCAGCTTGGAGGAACGTGTGTCCGATCAGAGGATGCCTCATACGGATAAATTAGCTGGAAACACTCGGTGAACTCTGTGGACGTCTCAGGCCTGGAGCAGCAGCCGAGATAGCTCCGCCGATCGCTCCCACGACGCCGGCTGACACCAGCAGCTCAACGCTAAAAAGCGCAGCTAATCGCGGAGCTAACATGCTAAAGCGGACCCCCACCGGAGACACCGGACTGACGGGCGGCGGCCGGGAGCTTGCATCAATGTCCGCCTGACAGCCTAAGATGTCAGATGGACACCCAGCTAACGTGGAGAAACAGCTCCGACAGCCTTTTTTGGATGGATGGAGTCGTTAGCATGGAGCTAACGAGTGCAGGCCTAATGGCGGGGGCTAACAACAGCTAACGCGGGCAGCTTGTTTTGGATGGAGAACACCGCGGAGAAACGGATTTCAGTAAGTTATTAAAGTTAACTCTTTTTCTGGCTCCAAATGTGTGGAGTTAACAAATTAACAGTCCTTCCTGTAAACAGTTTGGACCGTGTTGGAGCAGCACATGGTACGGAGCTCGGACGTGCTCGGACGTGCTCGGACGTGCAAACAGACGAGACAAGCTTGATCAGCTCAAAGTAAGAAATTATATTTTTATTTATGTGTTATGTGCTGTTTTTTTGTTTGTAAAAATTATATAGCTGTGTTAGGATTGGCGAACTTGGTAGCTGTTTATACATGCACGTGTATCAGTGGCGGCTCGTGCGTTATATAAAAGGTAGTCCCCGATTTACGAGATTTTCATCTTACGAGATAGTTGTTGTAACGGAACTCGCTCGTAAGTCGGGGAATACCTGTATCCTTATGTTTTTTGTTTTTCCTCCAATAGAAAATACATCTAGACCTGCCATTCTGTTTGTTTGTTTCTCCTTGCTGTCCTTTCAAACCCAGCCAGTTGAAGGAGATGGCCACTCATCCTGAGCCGTGTTCTGCTGGATGTTTCTTCCTGTTAAAAGGGAGTTTTTCCTTTCCACTGTTCCACTTGTGCTTGCTCAGGATGGAAGAATGTGACAAAGTAAAGATTCAACACAATCTGCTGGCTTACTTAGATATTATATTTTTACTAATTGGCTTTTTATAATGTGTGAATGTTTTGTACAGTGCCCTGAGATGACTTCTGTTTTGACTTGGCACTATATAACTAAATTGATAAAATAAATAAATTGAATTGAAATGTGTCAGTATTTTAATAAGTGTTAGTACAAAGTAATTTAATGATAAAGTCTATAGACTTCTGATATGTTTGCTCATATATATCTTGGGGTGTCTATGAGTGCACACCTATTTCTCCAGCTCCCCGAGCGCCTTCTATGGCTGCTCACTGCACCGCCTGGTAGGTGGTTGGGTTAAATGCAGAGACGAATTTCGTCTGTGTATGGGAAACATAGGCAGATGACAAGATTAGACAATTATTATTATTATTATTATTATATTGACTCAATGTCACTTATCATTAACATATTTGGTCAGTCCAAGGTTAGCCCTTCGATGTTGTTAACTTTATAAGGTATTTGAACTGTTTCACAGCTCTTAGAAAAAGTACAGTTAGAATTATTTATTTTTTTTAGTTTGGCATTTTATTGTTCTTATTGAGTAGTTGTGCAAAATGTGTTTGCAACCCAAAATGAAATTATTTCTCCCTTTTAACTGATGATTTTTCTACCACGAGAGAACAATTGTGTTGATTTGTTAATTACAAGACTGCACAGAAAACCTGCCTCTCTTTGATGAATTTCATCTGTTGTGCAGAGGAAGGGGACCACGGTGCTAATTTAAACCCATGGCAGCTGATAACTTGTGCAGTAGAGTCCTGCTGTATGAGCAGTTCGAGCAATGCTAAACACACAATGTTTGCTCTATGTCATGCGTTTCACACAAAATCTGTCCCTGGGCCCTCCACTCATCTGAAATGATGCAACAACTTTGTCTGCAGCCATTTAAGTCATAAATGTCATTTTAAATTGTATCAGGATTTCATACAAATTATCTACTTTGACAGCCTGTTTGCACTGTTGGACATTACACAAAGCAAACAAACAGTCAGACAGACAGAATGAATGAATGGATGAATGAATGAATGAACCAAATCCAACAGTCCTTGAAAGACTGGCCAATGTTTTGAACAAAGATCTTAAATAAATAAATGTCACATTTTTGTCATCTGTGTATGTTTCCCATACAAGACGAAATTCGTCTCTGCATTTAACCCAACCACCACCAGGTGGTGCAGTGGGCAGCCATAGAAAGCGCCCGGGGAGCTGAGGAAATAGGTGTGCACTCATAGACACCCCAAGGTGTGTAGTGGCCGGGGTTCGAACCTGGGTCCTTCAGGTCCTAAGTCGGCAGTCCTGCCTCTACACCATCTTGGCCCCTTTTAAACAGTCTGATTGTGCTCCACGTATGTGTTAGGGATGACTCTCAACTATCTAACTAAATTCTAGTTCAATACATTTAAAGCTGACTGATTTATAACCATTTACTTGTTTTCACAGTTAACTCTCTAAGGTGGCCATCTTGAATCGAGTTGACTTCTAAAGAAAAACAGCAGTAAAGATAAATTCATTCATTATTTTGTGAGAGTTTCATTAAAATCAATTGGTGAGTTCCACCATCCATTTCATGAGATATTTTGCTAACAGACAGACAGGGATGACTCCATCAGTCAATGCTAAATTTGCAATAGACAATCTTTTGCAGTCTGTTATCAAGGTAGGTGATGAGCATCATCCATAGCTACCTCCACTCTAAACTAGCTAGATATTTGCAGAATTTGCTGAGGTATGACCAATTGTCTCTTCCATTTAACTGCTAGCTGTGGAAGCCATCTTGAATTAGGGTCTACAAGTTGATTAGCTATCCACAGTATTCCTGAGGGCGTCACTGTAGAAGCGAATGTGCATTGTACTTCCTGTCCGACACCGGAAGTGCCTGTATTCCATAGGCGGAGTATGGATCGCGGGTGTTTTTGAAAGTTATTTTCATTCATTTTATCGGAGCAAACACAGCTTTTGTTTAAACGGAACGTTTACTGAAATGTCCTACCGGGGTTCAGGTACCTGCTGTGCTGTTCGCGGCTGCACCAACAACCGGACCAAGCTAAATCTTTGGCTAAAACAACAGTGTTTTCAACACGGACCCAAAACAAAGAAAGAGTGTTCCTGCATCCTTCTCTATGGCTGTGTCTGCGCGATCAGGTAACATCTGTAATTTCTTTTTATTCAGGGAGGGTTTATTAATGAGAGTTTTGGATGATTTACTGTCTTAAAATGATATATGTCAGGCGCGACCGGTATTTTTAGCCGAGATAGCTGCTAATAAACCTTAGCCGAGAGGCCGGAGCAAACGCGTTCGCTATTTATGTAGTTTTAAATTATGTCTGCGCGATCAGGTAACATCTTTTTATTCGGGGAGGGTTTATTAATGAGAGTTTTGGAAGATTTACTGTCTTAAAACGATAGATCTCAGACGCGACCGGTATTTTTAGCCGAGATAGCTGCTAACAATTTGCACTCATTCTCTCTCCTGGATGTCTGTAACTACATATTTACGCTGTATTGATGAAAATTGATGCAATGTTAATAAACCTTCTTGATTCTTGATTCTTGATTCTTAACAAACCTTAGCCGAGAGGCCGGAGCAAACAAGTTCGCTATTTATGTAGTTTTAAATTATGTCTGCGCGATCAGGTAACATCTGTAATTTCTTTTTATTTGTCCCTTCTCTTTTAACAAAACGAGTGGTGTTCCCACATTTTTAATGAACTAAAACAACAAAGTTTGGACTGTCTTCAACTGTATTACTCGCATGTAAACAAACGGTGTTTCCGGTCAACCGGAAGTCGTGTGCACATTTCGCGCAAAGCGTCATGGGGCGTAGGAATACTGTGGATAAATCTCAAAAAAATTGGGACAAGTAGCAATAAGTGGCTGGAAAAAGGAAATTGAGCATATAACGAACAGCTGAAAGACCAATTACTGTAACACTAGGTCAATTGACAACATGATTGGGTATAAAAAGAACTTCTCAGAGTGTCAGTGTCTCTCAGAAGCCAATATGGTAAGAGGATCACCAATTCCACCATTGTTGCGCAGAAAGATAGTGCAGCAATACCAGAATGGTGTTACCCAGCGTAAAATAGCAAAGACTTTTAAGTTATCATCATCAACCGTGCATAACATCATCAAAAGATTCAGAGAATCTGGAACAATCGCTGTGTGTAAGGGTCAAGGCCGTAAAACTCTACTGGATGCTCGTGATCTCCGGGCCCTTAAACGTCACTGCACCTCAAACAGGAATGCCACTGTCAAGGAAATAACAGAATGGGCTCAGGAATACTTCCAGAAAGCATTGTCAGTGAACACAATCCACCGTGCCATCCACCGTTGCCAGCTGAAACTCTACAGTGCAAAGAGGAAGCCATTTCTAAGCAAGCTCCACAAGCTCAGACGTTTGCACTGGACCAGGGGTCATTTAAAATGGAGTGTGGCAAAATGGAAGACTGTTCTGTGTCAGATGAGTCACGATTTGAAGTTCTTTATGGAACACTGGGACGCCATGTCATCCGGACCAGAGAGGACAAGGATAGCCCAAGTTGTTATCAACGCTCCGTTCAGAAGCCTGCATCACTGATGGTATGGGGTTGCATGAGCGCTTGTGGCATGGGCAGCTTGCATGTCTGGAAAGGCACCATTAATGCAGAGAACTATGTTCAGGTTCTAGAACAACATATGCTCCATCTAGACGTCATCTCTTTCAGGGAAGACCCTGCATTTTTCAACAAGATAATGCCAGACCACATTCTGCAGCAATCACAACATCATGGCTACGTAGGAGAAGGATCCGGGTACTGAAATGTCCAGCCTGCAGTCCAGATCTTTCACCTATAGAGAACATTTGGCGCATCATAATAATAATAATAATAATAATGTCCTTTTTTGTCATCTGTGTATGTTTCCCATACACAGACGAAATTCATCTCTGCATTTAACCCAACCAACACCAGGTGGTGCAGTGAGCAGCCATAGAAAGCGCCTGCCGCCCGGGCATCATAAAGAGGAAGGTGCAACAAAGAAGGCCCAAGACGATTGAACAGTTAGAGACCTGTATTAGACATGAATGGGAAAGCATTCCTATTTCTAAACTTGAGAAACTGGTCTCCTCTGTCCCCAGACGTCTGTTGAGTGTTGTAAGAAGAAGGAGGGATGCCACACAGTGGTAAAAATGGACTTGTCCCGACTTTTTTGGGATTTGTTGACGCCATGAAATTTTGAAACAACATACTTTTCCCTTAAAGGGGACCACATATTCAAAATTCACTTTTTAATGTTTTTTTTACTCAACTTTGGGTATTTACTTCATAAAAAAACAGTCCTAAGGCCAAAAAAATGCACCCAGTGGTTTATTTACTCTAAGTATATTTATTTTACTGTGATAAGATAGGTTTCGTTTTGAAAATCATTGCGCTTGTGACGTCACAAGCGCCAGGACAACCCACCCCAACCTGAGTCCAGCCCCTCACCTAGCAACCCCTGGTTAGGCTCAACCCACTTCTGTATTAAACACATGACTGTTGTTTTTCATGATTTCATCTCATCTTTTGTTTATATGTTCTTAATTTCATGTGTACAGCACTTTGTTGCAGCTGTGTTTTTTTTAAATGGCTTTATAAATAAAGTATAATTGTTATTTTTATGTTTTAGTTCAATTTTTAGTGTATTTGCGATCGCTCCCAACGCGCAGCCGGCAAAAATTAAACGAGCAGACCCCCGGCGTAGGGACCGGCGGCAACGGGACCCTCTTCTGGCGCGATGGAGCGGAGCTTCAACTGTACAGCCTCGCAGCAGCGAGGACCTTCTCCTTACGGATTAATTTACGGGAGACACTTGGTGAACTTTGTGTTGTCTTGACTGGAACAGCGATAACTCCCAAAATCTCCGCGTGCAACGAGCGGAGCTGGCGAACACCGGAAGAGGAACAAGCTAACATTAGCATCGGATTCGGGTGGTCTCATGCTAAAAGGAGCAGCAAATTGCGGCGCGCTCAGACGGGTTTCGGTAAGTTATCTTAAGCTAGCACTAACAGTAAGTCAAATGAGTAATAAAAAAAGAGCTAATTTTAAAACAACAACACATTACAGATACTGGCTGTTACAGAGGGCGTAAACAGATCTTTGAAGGGCGTGGACTTCAGAACTCAGTATCAGAAACCGGTCGTTCAAAACGAAAGTTAAAAATGGCAGAATTAAAAAGGGTATAATTGATTATCTAAGAATTATTTTGTGTATTAAAATGAATTAATATTGTCAAGATAGCACACAGACATAACATAAAAATTTTAAAGACCTATATGTGGTCCCCTTTAAAATGATACATTCTCTCAGTTTAACTTTTGATCTGTGATTTGTGTTCTATTCTGAATAAAATATTATATGTTGGCACCTCCACATCATTGCATTCAGTTTTTATTCACTATTTGTTTAGTGTCCCAACTTTTTTGGAATCCGGTTTGTGTGTGTGTGCGTGCGTGCGTGTGTATATATATATATATTAAAATAGTACAGAAGGAGTGTTTAAAGATTAATTTGACAAAACTTGTTTTCATGAAGCACCTGGTTGGGCTTGTGTACCCGTCGTTCAAACAGCCCAGCTATGAGCCTATTAATAGTACAGTACAGTAACAGTCGAACTTGAAGGGGTCAGCCAGATTAGATTCACAATAAAGGAGAAGCCTGGGAAACACCGGCTCAGCTCTGACAGATTAATCACAACCACAAATGCTGAGACGTCAGTCTGAAGGGGGGAGTTCTATACTATTTTATATGAAAAATGTCACAAAATAGCACCCCCACATTGATGCATATATGCTACATGTAAACTTTTTGTTCAGAGAATTTAAATTAAGCTGTAAACTAATATGTAAGACGTAGAGCAAACTTGAGCTTCTACAAATAGTCGGCATAATTGGAGATGTCCATCCATACTAGGGGTGCGAATCTCTCAGTGTCTGGAGAATCAATTCGATTCCGATTTTTTGTGTCACGATTCAACTCAAAATCGATTTTTCGATTCAGAAACGATTTTTGATTCAGAAACGATTTTTCTATTAAAATGGTCATAAATTTAGTTTCAGTTTTGTAACTGACAAGCTGAAAAGAATAAACAACAATGTAAACAAATGGAACATTTATTTAAAACAATAATTTTAAACTGAGAATATTAAACAACAATGTAAACAAATAGAACATTTATTTAAAACAATAATTTTAGGTTCCTTATTGTATCAATTTTTTTGCATCGTTTGATATTTATACCAAAAATAGGAACAAATAATATCAGAATGCATTAAATTCTGTAACTTAAATAACCAGTATTAGGTTAGCTTTTTGCTCCGTTACTTATAGAAGATTATTGTTTGAATTGATTGTTTGAACTTGTTTTGTTTTTGAAAAAATGGGGCAGATAAAATAAGATTTTTTCTTCTTTCTGCCACCTTTCGTTTTATGTATTCTTTCATACACTATGAGATATGGTTTTATTTTCGTTATCTTTTGGGTTTTCATGTAAAAAAATTAATAAAATTTTAATCGATTTTGGGGCTTTTAGAATACAGTAGATTCTGAATCGCCAGGACTAAGAATCTAGATTCTTTAAAAATATACCGTACTTGTATATATATTTTTTTCCCCTGCACCCCTAATCCATACATCCATCCATCATCGTTGCCCGCTTCTTCCTTTTCGGGTTGCGGGGTTAACTGGTGCCCATGTCCAGCTATCACTGTGCAAGAGGCGGGGGACACCTGGACAGGTCACAAGTCCATCATAGGGACACATAGAGACAAACGAGACAACCATTCACTCTCACACCTAGGGACAATTAATTACCAATCAGCTTGACATGCAGAATTAGCCGACACACAAATTTTGTGAATTTAGCCTTTAATTTCTTAAATGTTTCAATTAACATTTTTCTTCTCCACAGATGCATTATGTGCTGCGCACACCTGTTGAGTGTTTATATGCTGCTTTATGTTGGTTCTGTCTGAGCCACAGTTTCAAAATGAGCTAGGTAAAAAAAATAAAAAAAGACTTTGAAAAGACTGAAAGGGTATAAAATATGAGAACTTCAAGCTACCGGTACCTGACAAACCAGATGATTTTTTTTTCTTTTCCAAATGCACTCTATGAACATCAAAGTTCATGTTCAATAATCCAGGTTTAAAAAAAATCCAACAAAGTTCAGTCAGGTTATTTGGATAGTTTCTTTTTGTTGAGACATTTCATCCTTCATCCAAAGAACTTCATCAATCAGAGGAGCCACAACAAACTGAGTCCTACAACCAGTTTGCTGGTGATAAGATGACAAATCCCAGTAAACAAAATTCGAAGACATTGCAAAAGGCACAGTCTGTTGCACAGAAGTCTGTTGGAGTCAGCCTCCCCACCATCACAGACATCTACACCGCTAGATGCAGAAAGAGGGCCACCTGCATCATGAAGGACCCCACTCAACCAGCACACACTTTTGCCCTGCTCCCCTCAGGCAGGAGGTTGAGGAGCATTAAGTGTAGAACCACTAGACTGAGGAACAGCTTCTACCCTGAGGCTGTTAGACTCATGAATCCCTAGTCAGGATTATCCTTGTGAAAATAATCACTAATGTCACTTGGTTGTTGATATGTGCTGCTGACTATTCATGATGCTGAACTCATGCTGCTGATTTATTTCATATTTCTGTGTTCATTCATCTTCATCTGCTCACACAGACTCATGTTCGTGCTGCTGTTGTTTGGTGCATTGTTTTGTACCATTAGTGCTTAGTGTATTCTTAGTTTAGTGTATTCTTAGTTTACCTAAAAAAGTTAAGTCTGGTCCTCTGGATGTTCAAAAAACAAAACCAGAGGACCAGACAACTTTTTTAGATTTTTCTACCTGGATTATTATTATTAATAATAATAATAATAATAATGTCATATTTTTGTCATCTGTGTATGTTTCCATACAAGACGAAATTTGACTCTGCATTTAACCCAATCACCACCAGGTGGCAGCGGGCATTGAGCATGCATCAGGATAATCTTAGTTTAGTGTATTTCATAGTTAATGTCTTGGATCTTACTACTGTTTTTCTTTACAATTTGTATTTTTGTTGGATGTAACTGGGACCCTGCGTATGTAGTTTCGTTCTACCTCATGTACCACATGTGGTGTGAATGACTATAAAGAACCTTGAAGCCTTGAATTTTGTGGAATACAGTACAGTAAACACCCAAGTTAAATTAAAAAATATATATGAAATGAAACTGTTCTTTTCGACTTTTGGAGGAAAATTAGTATGGTAGATGAATGAATGACTTTAAAAAACTAGTCAATGGAATAAATGAAATAAAACTGGACTAGTGGCAGCAGCTAAAACACTGCTCTCAGTGGTGTGTCTCTTTTACCCTGTTTGCTCTTTGGCTCTGTGTCATGTGAGTACTGTACTGTATTGTCAAACTTTCTGTTTCTGTATTGAGGACCATGCAGGTATTGCTGTGCCTCACTGATGTGCAAGCTTTTCCAAACCAAAGTCAAATGGGCTGAATGAGTCGCCTGCCTTCATTTTGGGAAGCAGAGCTCTAAATGAAGGCTGGGCCCTCCTCCAGAAACAGCCCTCTATGAACCACAGTAACCTCCTCACAGCTGCTTTCAATTACAACGCAGAGGCATGGAGAGAAAGAGGAAGACTGATAGAGAGGGCTCCATAATTTCAGTCAGACAAAAAGACATAAAAGCATGTGATTTTCTCAGGAATCCAAAAAGTGCCAAACAACTAGAAACTTGTGTATAATGGGAAACTTTCTCTGAAGACCATAGCCAGGTTGTATCCTCTAAAGACACATGAACCTACAAGACGTGACCTCCTGAAAGCTGTGGAGGGCATCCAAGCCACACACAACACACTCCAAGTGTGATTTTAAAGCCACAGCAAAAAAATCTATGTTTTGGTGTAGACTACATGCTCAAGAGCTCTTAATGTGCAGTGGCGGTTCTACACACGGTCCCGCACGGTCCCATGCCCGCGTATGATGGACCCTGGCCCGCCCTGTGGCCCGTGCTCCGAGCAGTAGCGGAACCAATGCTCATGGCACATACCGATACCAGCCTTGTTTACGTATCGATCCAACCCATGATGCACGTTGGCTTCAAACTATGGGATGGATTTCCTGAACGGAGGCGTGTCTCATGAACCCAGAGTAACAAGACCCGCCTCACATTCAGGAAATCCAGTTCATAGTTTGCAGGCAGCTACAAGCGTGAGGGGCTGACTGAGTACTCTGTTGGGTTTGTTTTGGCATCGTTTTGAAAGAGCGGGTCGTTTGTTTATGGATTGTTTACATGGAGCTGGTCACGTTATGGATTGTTTACATGGAGCTGGTCACGTTATGGATTGTTTACATGCTGGACGCTTGTTTCTGTCGCAAGATCGGACAACACTGGTGAGTACTGTAGCATCTTAGCTAGCAGCTAGCCGACTTTTCATCGTAACATGTGCGTTGTGTGGAAATATTACACTCAACACCGCAAGACAACAACGTTCAATGTTTGCAGAGCTATATGAACACATCTGCGTCACATTAAACCGTGGTCAAGTTAGTTTTACGCCGGCCGGACATTCCATCGTGCTCAGGGCTTCAGCCAGCGGTGTGTTTTTCTTTTTCATCCCGGGATGGGCGCTCGATTACGGCAGCTGTTTCAGCTTCCGCCTGGAGCTCCGTGGCTTTGCATCATATCATAATACAGCTACAATATAAAGCATGTAAAACACTAAAAACAGGAACATGTCTGTGTTGGTTTATGCCAAGAACTTAGCAGATGTAAAGCTATTTAATATTTTATTTAATTTATTCATTCATTTACAAGAGACAAAATAAAACATTCATCAAAAATAAAACATTGAATGAAAAGAGTGCAGAAAGAAGAAAAAAATCTTATATCACCCCATTATTTAAAAGAATATATAAAATAACTTTAAATAACTTTAAACAAACAATCACTTAACTCCATATCTGTAAAATTAACTGAATTATAACCATTTTTGAGTTTGGCTTATTTCAATTGCCTGCTGCAGCCATCTTCAATTCAAATATATCCAAAAGTTAATCAGCAGTAAAGAAACATCTGTTTATTATTTCTTGAAAGATTTTTCAAAATCTGTCCAGAGGGTCATGAGATATTTTGCTAACAGACCAACACCATGGATGTACTTTAAAAGTCAACCAGTCGTAGAGAGCCATTCAGTGATTATTTCTTGAAAGTTTAATCAAAATCTGTTCAGTTGTTCATAAGATATTTTGCTAACAGACAGATGCAGAATACAAACATAATTTGATGATTTCTGGCAAACCGATCAACAAATGAG
>JBBPBX010017097.1:22905-37748 GCA_038048925.1 Garcialebias charrua | reverse complement strand
ATATATACATATATATATATATATTAGGGATGGGACCGATCCGATCCAGTATATGTATCGGTATCCTATACCAGCATAATTTATGTATTGGATATCGGATCCAACCTGCCGATATTTCCGATCCAGCTTCAAAGAGCACTTGTGTTCCATCACATTATGTGACTGTTGATTTACTCTTAACATTGTGTGAGTTAAAACCAATGAAGACACTGTTAAGCTTAACAACACGAAACTTACAAACTGTAACAGCACACAAAGAGGTAAGTCTACCACACACATGTCCTTCTCACTCATGGTTCTGCTGGAAAAACAAAAAAACGGCTAAGCATGATGGGAAAGACAACACAGCCACTCCCTTTAACCACTAAGGAAGTGTTTTTTGTTGTCTTTCCTATCATGCTTAGCAGTTTCTTAGTTTGCCAGCTTTAGGTACATCTGGAAAACTAAAAAAACACGAAGCATGATGGGAAAGACGACACAACCACTCCTCTTAACCACTAAGGAAGTGGATTTTGTTGTCTTTCCCATCATGCTTAGCAGTTTTTTTAGTTTGCCAGCTTTAGGTGCATCTGGAAAACTAAAAAAAAAACGCTAAGCATGATGGGAAAGACAACACAGCCACTTCCCTTAACCACTAAGGAAGTGGATTTTATTGTCTTTCCCATCATGCTTAGCATTTTTTTTTTTCCAGCTGAACCATGAGTGAGAAGGACATGTGTGTGGTAGACTTGCATCATGTGTGCTGTTACAGTTTGTGAGTTTCTTGTTGTAAGGCTCAATATTGTCTTCATTGGGTATATCTCACACAATGTTAAAATGATTAATTTAAGTACAAAAATTTCATTATGCAGATTCACATACCTGAACAGTATCGGATTGGAAAAGTAATGGTATCGGTGGATCGGACCTCAATTACTTAAATACACCATGGAGATCAGGATTTGGATTCATAGTCAATTTCAAAGTGGAAAGTAATGTGACATGCTGATTCAACGTGAGTGAATATTCCTTTAGACAAATCTAATGCCCCTTTTCGACTCGCTCGGCGCAGAGCGGATCAGTCTGATCCAGTCTGGTTCAATTTGGGTCGGCTCACATGTAGCTTTGTCTCCATTCACTTCTGCAGCCCTTCGGTGGGCGGGGTGTAGGATCCTACTCTCCCACACGTGGTGGAGGTAGAGTTCCCTTAACTATTTTCTTTTGCCATGATATCTATTATGTTCGAGCTCCAACAATACGATCAGCTACGCTTTGGTTATGTGCGGGCGAGGACAAGCTCAGATGGAGGATCTGTTGTTGTTGTTCTGAAAAGACCCACAATGCACCTTTCCCCAATAAAAGACAAATGTAAGATAAGTTGTTTGAATCGAGTGTTTGAAAAAAAAACATTTGTTTGAGAAGGGTCAGATATAATAAGATTATTTTCTTCTTCTGCTTCCTTTCATGTCATGTATTGTTTTATTTTTTGTTGTTTTGTAAATAGTTTTCTTGTTTTATTTTAATCTGGAATGAATAAATAATCAAAATAAAAAAAGTTGTGCCAAGTGGGAATCAAACCCACTTGGTATAGATAAGGTTAGGAGCAGCAACCAACCCAATGCGTTTCCAATGAGCTACTGAGACGTGTTCATCTTTCAAGGTCCACATTTCTTTTAAACAAACAGCCCCTCACACTATTCTGGCTACGCCCCTGTGTTTATGACGTGAAGGACGGCGCACTTACAGCTCACCTGAACCCTGCTCTGAAATCGGTCCGGAATCGCATGCGGCGCGGCTCATATGTGAGGTGGAAAATGCGTCCAGCTCGCTTCTGGCACGCATATATTGCGCAATAACCGACCCGAACCGGCAAGTGGAAAAGGGGCATTAATGAGGCTCAGTATTGTGTGGGGCCTCCATGTGCTTGTATAACCTCCCAATAAAACTTGGGCAAGCTCCTAATGAGACTGCAGATGTTCTCCTGAGGGATCTCTTCCCAGACCTGGATTAGAGTATCACTTATGCCCCTTTTCCACTCGCTCGGCGAAGAGCGGATCAGTCTGGTCCAGTCTGGTTCAATTCGGATCGGCTCACATGTAGCTCTGTCTCCATTCACTTCTGTAGCCCTTCTGTCTGCGGGATGTAAGATCCTACTTGTCTCACACATGGTGGAGGTAGTGTTCCCTTAACTATTTTCTTTTGCCATGATATCTATTATGTTCGAGCTCCAACAATACGATCAGCTACGCTTCGGTTTGGTGAGGGCGAGGACAAGCTCAGATGGAGGATCTGTTGTTGTTGTTCTGAAAAGACCCACAATGCACCTTTCCCCTCCAGACAGCCTCCTCCCCCCCGACCAATCAGTGACCGACAGTGTTTATGACGTGAAGGATGGTGCGCTTACAGCTCGCCTGAACCCTGCTCTGAAATCAGTCCGGAATCGCGGTGCGGCGCGGCTCATATGTGAGGTAGAAAATGCGTCCAGCTCGCTTCTGGCACGCATATATCGTGCAATAACCGACCCGAACCGGCAAGCACCGCGATTCCGGACTGATTTCAGAGCAGGGTTCAGGCGAGCTGTAAGTGTGCCGTCCTTCACGTCATAAACACAGGGGCGTAGCCAGAATTTTATGAGTGGCGGTTCGTTTAAAAGAAATGTGGACCTTGAAAGGTAAACACGGCTCAGTAGCTCACTGGAAACGCGTTTGGTTGCCGCTCCAAACCTTATCTAGACCAAGTGGGTTCGATTCCCACTTGGTATGAATTTTTTTTCTTTTTTTTTAGATTATTTATTCATTCCAGATTTAAAAAAAAACACAAGAAAACTATTTACAAAACAACAAGAAATAAAACAATACATGACATGAAAGGAAGCAGAAGAAGAAAATAATCTTATTATATCTGCCCCTTCTCAAACAAATGTTTTTTTTTCCAAACACTCGATTCAAACAACTTATTTTACGTTTGTCTTTTATACATAGTTCCCATGTGACGTCACATAAGAGGTATTTCCGGGTTGTCCATCATTTTGGTTGGCAGTACTTCCTTTCCTGACCACTAGTGGCAGCGTAGGTTACTGGCTGTGTAATAGGAACCTGAAGGATTTCCCCTCCACAACATCAAGAATATGCTCCGATCACTTTTAGTCCGGTAAACTAAAATTCTATGTGAATAATTTTACGAAACTGTGTGTGTTTGAACAGTTTTTTCAGTTTCTTTCTTCTCTGTTACTGTCTGTTACTGACGTTAGCTTAGCAACGCTATGCTAATGCTAACCTCCACATCGTAACACTCACGGGAACAAGGTGTCCCACCCGTGTTTATCCTAGACTCTTTGTTGTTAGGAAGCTGCTTGTTAATGATTTATTTTGAACCTTTATTTACCCTGTGACATCAGGCTGACACACACACGTTAATGACAGATAAACTGTCTCAAACTGAGACAGGTAATGCAACAAGCAAAACTCACAACAAAGAGCAGATCCGAGAGCTGCTCAGAAAATGTCACGGTGTGATTCCACAAAAACAAACTTTGCATGAATAAAAACCTGTTGTATATAATAACTTTTTTTCTTTTTGTCCTCTGCAGCTAATCCTACTGATAGTGTGCTGGTGAAGCTGGTCCTGAGTCTGCTGCAGCTCTGCAAACTAGCTGCAGTCATCCTGGAGGAAATGATATTTTAGGTACACAATGTGTTACAGTTGTTTAAAAAATGTCCACCCTCTTTCAGTCAATTTCAGGCATTAATGTTTCAAGACATAATAAAAATGATCTGGTCATTAACAGGTTCTCAAATGATTAAAATCTAAAGCTTCAATCATATTATCACGACAGATAAACTGTTATCAAGTTCATTATCAAGTTGCTTCACAAACAACATAAGAGGTTTAAAAATTACAGAAACAGTAACACACTAATGGTAAAACTATGACATTTACAGCAGTAAAATTATAATCAAAATGTATAAGTATAAATGTATATATAATGTATAAAAAAAATTATGTTCAGGACGGCCTGGTCTTACAGCTTAGCTCTCTCTTTACCACAATGTACCGGTACAGAGTCCTTAAGACTGCAAATGCTGCACCAATCCGTCTGTCAAGCTCATGCTCCATTCTTCCCTCACTCGTGACCAGAACCCCACACTGAAGTTGACAGCCACACTTACCGTTACGATAGCTGTTAGGTGCAACTGTATTTATTTTTTATACTTTGAGTAGAAAACTTGGGAGTCTTATTTTAAACTTTGTGATGCAAAAAATGACAATGTTTACTAATCTTTTTATTTTTTTAAGGTACAGATGAGTGAATAGTTCATAGACCCGGGTCCAGTCTCAGATCCTATGCCTGCGTCCAGTCTCAGATCCGGAGGGGTTGGCTGCTCCAGTCGGATGGTCCCACATGACGAGAAATATGTTCATTTGTTTAAAATCAGAAACTGCGCTTGGATGCATCATTCTTTGTTAAAGAGTGTTTTGATAAATCATTTCATTAAAATATATAAAATCACCCACAGTTCTCATATTGTATTCAGTTTAAATTGTTTTGAATTTATAATTATAGCTTTTATTCTGAACTTTATCAGTCTACTACTAGAGGATGAACAGCAACATGCATGTTTTTATGTTTTGTACATGTTAATAATTAACACTAAACTGGTAAGTTGCCAATTAAGAACAATCACTACATGTAGGTTTTATTTATGTGCAGTAGAACTTCTCATTATTGGACATTAAACAACATAACTTAATTATTGAAATAAACAAGGTGAAACTTGGTACAACTGTTTTATTCAAACTAAAGGTAAGCACACGTTCATTTAGCAATGTGTGTTTTCACAGCAACACCAAATGTACTTGAAAAGCAGATTCATCCATCTTTCATCCATCCAGCTTCATCCATCTCCTGGGACTCAGTACCTTACACAGAAATATAACACAGAGGGAGAAAACAAAATGCTTTCAGGGTTTAAAGCAATATTTAACTAATGGATTACGGTAAAAGGAGTTACCAAATTGTAACTTTTCACCTCTAACTTTATTAACAAAGGCAGATCACAGTGGAAAATAAATATCTGTGACAATTACTGAGAATCGTTAATACTATGACTGAGAAATAATTACAAATAATTTATTTTGTTAACACTAATTTATGTATGAAAGGCAGTCATAGGCTAAATAAATAATGTAATAATGTGAGAAATTTCAGCCATCCTTACTAACAAGCTCATCAGTTAAGCTGAAGTAGCAACGATCTTTAAAGTAGCACAGATTAGCATAGCCGTTGTAGCTTTTACTAAAGTACACATGGCTGATATTTACTGTGGCACAAGTTACATTAGCTGAGCTATTCTTTGTTATGTTAAAATACGCTGATATTTACTGTAGCTCAAGCTACGTAGCTTAGCACGCATTAAACAACACCGATCTTACTTTAGCAAAGAGCTAGCTTAGCTTAGCTGCTGTAGCTACGAGGGACATCTACGTGTAATCACTTACTCTGCCATTCACCAGAACTGTTATTAACATGAAGACAGCAAGGCCGAGCTCTGGATGTCCTTCACAACTCTGTTACTGGATCTTAAGCATCCATCCATGAATTTAAAGGTGCAAATCTGCTCCGTTGTGGGCAACGATATCAGTAACTTCTTGGTGACAACTTGTTGCCTTCTCCACCAGGGGGCAATACTGCTTCGTCTGACATGATTTATTCCTCCAACTCACAACTTGTTGCCCTTCTCCACCAGGGGGCAGTACCGCGTCGTCTGACATTTATTCCTCCAACTCAACTCCAACCACTACGCCTTGGTCAAGAGTAGCGCTAGTTGCTCGCGTCGGTTTATCCTACTAAAATGGCAGAAATTCCGGAATTCTAGAATTCTAGTCACGTGTGTGGGAACTATGTATAGGATTAAAAAAAGAAGAAATCTGTTAATCACAGGCATATTAACTCCTTTTTTTTATCCAATAAAAGACAAACTAAAATAAGTTGTTTGAATCAAGTGTTTGAAAAAAAATAGTTTGAGAAGGGGTAGATATAATAAGATTATTTTCTTCTTCTGCTTCCTTTCATTTCATGTATTGTTTTATTTCTTGTTGTTTTGTAAATAGTTTTCTTGTGTTTTTTTTTAATCTGGAATGAATAAATAATAAAAAAATAAAATAAAAAATAAAACAAGTTCAACCATGTGGGAATTGAACCCTAAGGTTTGGAGCGGCAACCCAATGCGTTTCCAGTGAGCTACTGAGGCGTGTTGCTTTGTCCTGGTCAACTTCTCCTTTAAACGAACGGCCCCTCATAAAATCCCTAGATGGGACTTCATAGGCAAAGTGGGCGGTTCGTTCGAACCCCCCCTCGCTACGCGCATGGACTGTCGGTCACTGATTGGTCGGGGGGGAGGAGGTTGTTTGGAGGGGAAAGGTGCATTGTGGGTCTTTTCAGGACAACAACAACAGATCCTCCATCTGAGCTTGTCCTCCCCCGCACCAAACTGAAGCGTAGCTGATCGTATTGTTGGAACTCGAACATAATAGATATTATGACAAAATAAAATAGTTAAGGGAACACTACCTCCACCACGTGTGAGACGAGTAGGATCCTACACCCCGCCCACCGAAGGGCTACAGAAGTGAATGGAGACAGAGCTACATGTGAGCCGATCCGAATTGAACCAGACCGGACCAGACTGATCCGCTCTTCGCCGAGAAAGTGGAAAAGGGACATTCGCTCCTGAACAGTCTGTGGTGAAATGTGGTCTTGGTGGATTTACCAAAACATGATGTTCCAGATGTGCTCAATTGGATTCAGGTCTGTGGAATGGGCAGGCCAGTCCATAACATCAATGCTCTCATCATGCAGGAACTGCTGACACACTTCAGCCTAGCATTGTCATGCATAAGAAGGAACCCAGGGCCCACTGCACCAGCATATGGTCTCACAGTGGGTCTCAGGATCTCATCCTGGTACCTTATGGCAGTCAGGGCACCTCTGGCTAGCAAATTCAACATTTATTTAAACAGATAAGTCCCAATGAGCCTCGAAGACTCATTTACAAGTGAGATATGTTTGACAGACAATAAAAGTGGTGAAAAATGACACATAGGGAGACAAAAAAAATTGTAACAAATTTTTTGCCTGTGTTTGAAGGTCAAAAATGTGGTAATGAAAAAAAGTAAAATGGAGGGCTGTACGGCCATCCAATGAAATTTCTCGCCACACCATGACTGACCCACCACCAAACCGGTCATGCTGGAGGATGTTACAGGAAGCAGAATGTTCTCCATGGTGTCTCCAGATTATGTCACATCTGTCACATGTGCTCTCTTTGAACCTGCTTTCATCTGTGAAGAGCACAGGGTGCCAATGGAGAATCTGCCAATTGTAGTGTTCCCTAGCAAACGGCAATCGTCCTGCACAGTGTTGGGCTGTAAGCACATCTATTTGTGTTTGTCGGGCCCTCATACCACCCTCATGTAGTCTATTTCTGACAGTTTGAGTGGAAACATGCTCATTAGTGGCCTGCTGGAGGTCATTTTGTAGTGCCCTGGCAGTGGACCTCCTGCTCCTCCTTGTACAAAGGATGAGGTAGCGGTCCTACTGCTGGGTTGTAGCCCTCCTACGGCCCCCTCCATGTCTCCTGGCGTACTGGCCTGTCTCCTGGAACCTATTCCACACTGTGCTGAGAGACACAGCAAATTTTCTTGCCACCACTCGCATTTATGTTCCATCTTGGATTACCGTAGCTGCACTATTTGAGCAACTTCAGTGGGCTGTAAAAAACGCCTCATGATGCTTCTATGCATGAGAGCACTAACAAAATGAAAAATGACTAAAAGTTCAACCAGAAAGGGTGAGAACAGAGAAATGACCTGTGGTCACCACCTGCAGAATAATTCTTTTATAGGGGCTGTCTTGCTAATTGCCTCTCATTCCACCTGTTGTGTGTTCCATTTGCACAACAGCAGTTGAAAACAATTCACAATAAGTGTTACTACCTAAGTTGTGACATTGATTTCACAAATGTGTGACTGATTTGGAGTTACATTGTTTTGTTTAGGTGTTCCCTTTGTTTTTTTTGTTGTTTTTTTTTATATTCATTTATTTATTTGTTTGAATATAAATCAGCTTTTCCAAAACAGGGTCTGGTGGCAGCAATAAAGGGTCGTATTTTTTTTATTTTTTATTTTATTTTCATTCCCTTCTCTAACCCTTCTCAGACTTTTCATTTCTGCCTTGTTCTCATAATTTTTAGCTATTTGTTTTCCTTTTAGCAAACTCTTCTGTTCACATATAATTTCTGCTTTAAGATCCTGTAAGAGGTTATCAAGATTTTGCCAAATTATGAATAACAATCCTTTGTTAAAGTTAAATTATGTTTTTTTCCTTCTTTTTTCTTCTTCCTATTTTCTACATTTTATTTGTATAGAAAAACATAATAACACACTGGAACTACAACGTCAAGAATATTCTAACATGATTGCCATTAAAGTCCACCTACACAGATATTTAGTTATTCAGCTGATTGGACCAGTTTCCATGGTTAGGTGGGTGTGCATAAACCAAAGCAGCCTTGATTGGCACTTCCTGTCTCTCTGTCGAGTGTCATTGTGTTTAAATCTCATCAAACCACAAGAAATCAAGACTTTCCTGTTACTGGTCAAATTTCAAATATACCTAAATGTTATATACATATTATTATCCCAATACCACTTTACATTAAGACTTGCTCCCCTTATAGATGACTATTAAATAGTTTATAGCTATGTTATTAAATCCTCAATAAAACACTTTACAATGTGTTAACAACTGCCTATCATGCATTAATTAAGGGCGAGCAAGATTAAAAAACTGACTAGTTTCTTGCAAAATTGTGAGCCAAATCTATTCATCTAGAGTTATTGTATAAGATATTGACCTTGACCTCTCTAAATGGCTTTAATAATTTGTTGGACTCCTGTCAAGAACCAATGCAGACATGTTCCTGCTTTTATTTTTCTGCATTCACCTTATATTATAGCTGTTTTTATTACTTTTTTGCCATCTTATTTTAATTTTGTTAAAAAAAATCTGTATGCCACTTTTATGACTGTCTATTGTTGTCGCTGTTGTCCATTGTTGTCATCATGCTTTGTTGAAACCAGATCTCTCTTGTAAATGAATCCTCAAGGCTCAATGGGATTAACCTGTCTAAATAAAGGTTGAATGAATGGAAAGTTTGAGAAATCATCTTTTTGATATTATATGATATATTATGTAATATTACATTATTATTATTATCATTATTATTATTATTACTATATTATAATTTTATTAATATTACATTATATTTAATATTTATATTATATTATATTTATATTATTCCACTGAGGAAGCGGAGCCTGGGGACTTTGGGTCGGGTTCTCCAATCTCTGGTGCTGAGGTCGCCGAGGTGGTTAAAAAGCTCCGCGGTGGCAAGGCTCCGGGGGTGGATGAGATTCGCCCTGAGTTCCTTAGGGCTCTGGATGTTGTGGGGTTGTGTTGGCTTACGCGACTCTGCAATATCGCGTGGACATCGGGGGCAGTTCCCTTGGATTGGCAGACTGGGGTGGTGGTTCCCCTATTCAAAAAGGGGGACCGTAGGGTGTGTTCCAACTATAGGGGGATCACACTCTTAAGCCTCCCTGGTAAGGTCTATTCAGGGGTTCTGGAGAGGAGGGTCCGTCGGATAGTCGAACCTCGGATTCAGGAGGAGCAGTGTGGTTTTCGTGCTGGTCGTGGAACACTGGACCAGCTCTACACCCTCAGCAGGGTCCTGGAGGGTGCGTGGGAGTTTGCCCAACCAGTTTACATGTGCTTTGTGGACTTGGAGAAGGCATTCGACCGCGTCCCTCGGGGGGTTCTGTGGGGGGTACTCCGGGAGTATGGGGTACCAGGCCCATTGATATGGGCTGTTAGGTCCCTGTACGACCGGTGTCAGAGCTTGGTCCGCATTGCCGGCAGTAAGTCAGGCTCGTTTCCGGTGAGAGTTGGACTCCGCCAAGGTTGCCCTTTGTCACCGATTCTGTTCATAACTTTTATGGACAGAATTTCTAGGCGCAGCCAAGGTGTTGAGAGGATCCGTTTTGGTGGCCTTAGAATCGCTTCTCTGTTTTTTGCAGATGATGTGGTCCTACTGGCTTCATCAGTTCGTGATTTACAACTTTCACTGGAGCGGTTTGCAGCCGAGTGTGATGCGGCCGGGATGAGGATCAGTTCCTCCAAATCCGAGGCCATGGTCTTGAGCCGGAAAAGGGTAGCATGCCCTCTCCGGGTCGGGGAGGAGGTCCTGCCCCAAGTGGAGGAGTTTAAGTATCTCGGGATCTTGTTCACGAATGAGGGAAAACTGGAGCGTGAGATCGATAGGCGGATAGGTGCAGCGTCCGCAGTGAAGCGGGCGCTGTACCGGTCTGTCGTGGTGAAGAGAGAGCTGAGTCAAAAGGCAAAGCTCTCAATTTACCGATCGATCTACGTTCCCACCCTCATCTATGGTCATGAGCTTTGGGTTATGACCGAAAGAACAAGATCTCGGATACAAGCGGCTGAAATGAGTTTTCTCCGCAGGGTGGTCTGGACTCTCCCTTAGAGATAGGGTGAGAAGCTCAGTCATCCGGGAGGGACTCGGAGTAGAGCCGCTGCTTCTCCACATCGAGAGGAGCCAGTTGAGGTGGCTCGGGCATCTGGTTGGATACCATACCATACCATACCATTTTATTTATAAAGCACTTTAAACAGGAACAAGTCCACACAAAGTGCTGGACAAACAAACACGCAACAGGCAACACAGACAATGAAGTACAACACGAAAAACATAAAAACATTGCAGATCATAAATAAAACGATCCAATACAAATCAGCTGGCATTGAAAGCGATGGAGTAGTAGTGAGTTTTTAACCGGGATTTGAAAACCGAGAGGGAGGGGGCCTGTTTGATGAGCAGCGGTAACTCGTTCCAGAGTCTTGGGCCTGCTACAGAGAACGCCCTGTCACCCCTGCGCTTAAGGCGAGTTTCTGGAACTATTAAGAGTACCTGATCCTCTGACCTCAAAGCACGTGGAGGGACATATGGGTGTATCAGATCCGAGAGATAGGCGGGGGCGAGACTGTTCAGCGATTTGTAGACATACATGAGAATTTTGAATTGGATTCGAAGATGAACCGGTAGCCAGTGAAGGGAGGCCAAGATGCCTCCTGGACGCCTCCCTGGTGAGGTGTTCCGGGCATGTCCCACCGGGAGGTAGCCTGGTTAAAACCACACCCTGTCCTTCACTTCGCTTCAGACTAGGGTCTGGGACCTCTCCATTTTAAAACGATTCTTGCTGGAGGCGTTGGCCTCTGCTGAGGAACAAAACCATTGGATATTTTGAACAGGGAAAGCATTCTGCTCCCTCCCCTCAGAGCCACCCCCCGTGCTCTGGTGAACTTGACAACTGCTCCGCCTCCTGCAGCTTTTCTCTCGCTGCTGGCTGCCGCGCTGGAAATCCTGTGTTTATATGTTATAAAACGTTTAAATAAAATAAAATAAAACCATGGATCGCTGGTCCAGCTCACCAGAAGACCAGAACATCTGATGGGACTCGGTCAGCAACGTAAAACCCGAGTTTAATTCTCGTGACAACCTCAGCCATTTCCTTGTTCATTTCAGCGGAGGGAGAGAAGGAGGAGGGCGCGAGCGATCACTTGACTTTTGGCCCAAAAAACAAAAGAAAACTCCAGATAAGGGATTAAGAAGGGGAAATTAATAAATTTGTGTCACATATAAAACAGTTCTGCATCGCTTTGCATCGCTTTGAATGAGAACATGCCGGTGCTCGCTGACTGCGCGCTGGCAGAGCCCTTTTATAGGGCTCTGCGCGCTGGGACAGGTGGGGGCGTGGGTTAGGGTCCAAAACTCCGTCCCTTCTGTTCTCTGATTGGTCCGAACAAAAATCTACCGGAGAAATCCTTGTGGATGGGAGAAGTCCCAGACTGTGCAGTGAAGGGAAATGAGAATTGAGCGGAGCTGTGCAGGAAGGCGAGGGCCAGGCTAAGGACACGCTGGAGGGACTATGTTTCTCGGCTGGCCTGGGAACGCCTTGGGATTCCCCCGGAGGAGCTGCTCCAAGTGGCTGGGGAGAGGGAAGTCTGGGCCTCCCTACTTAGGCTGCTACCCCCGCGACCCGACCCCGGATAAGCGGAAGAAGATGGATGGATGGATGGATGGATGGATGTTTTTATTACAATTTTATCGTATTTACGCAACTTCCGGTCGTTTCCGGTCGCCATTTTACAATTGCCAACTGCGGTCAATGGAGCTCCACCATAGAGGCTCCTGTCAGCTGGCTCTAGAGGACCGTGTGTCCGATCAGGGTTGCCTCATACGGATAAATTAGCTGGAAACACTCGGTCAACTCTGTGGACGTCTCAGGCCCGGAGGAGCAGCCGCGGATCGCCCCGCGATCGCTCCCACAACGCCGCCCGACATGCTAACGACAGCAGCTAACAGAGCAGCTAACACAGGCGAAGACACCGAGCCGACATGCCGCGGAGGGGCCATCTGCGGCCGGGAGCTCGCCGCAAATGTCCGCCTGGCAGCCTAAGATGTCGGGGGACACCGAGCTAACGCGGAGATACAAAGCCGACAGCCTTTTTGAATGAACTGACATGCTGCTAATGGCGGGGCCTAACCGTAGCTAACGCCGAGCAGCTTGTTTTGGATGGAGGAACATCGCGGAGAAACGGCTTTCAGTAAGTTTTTTTTTTCTGGCTCCAAATGTATGAAGTTAAGAAGCTAACAGTCCTTCTTTTAAACAGTTTTGACCACGTGTGTGCGTGTGGAGCGTAAGGAAGCTGGGGGAGCTCGGACGGGTGCAAGAGCTAATGCTAAAAGACGAAGGCAGGCTTTGACCAGCTCAAAGTAAGAAATTATATTTTTTATTTATTGTACAGTATTCATTTACTGTACATGTAAAGTTCTGTGCATGTTTATGGCCTAGTATGTCTGCTTGTTCAGTCTCATGCCGTTAAATATGTGTGCGGCGCTCCGTTAGCGGTATAGCCGCGACCTATGTCAGAAACGCGGACCTACGACAGGCACGTGTTTTTGGTCCGCGAGGTACGACAACATCGACCTAAGTCACACCCGTAGGTCCCAATCCCTGACGTAACTCGAGGGTTTCCTGTATATATATATATATATATATATATATATATATATATATATATATATATATATATATATATATATATATATATATATATATATATATATATATATATATATACAGGTAGTCCCCGATTTACGAGCGAGATCCGTTACAACGAGGCGCTCGTAAACCGGAAATCTCGTAATTTGGAACGGCCGCCACGCTTCTCGTAAGTCCGGAAATTCGCTCGTAAATTGGAACGGTTTTGCTAGCGCGACTACAAACACTCGTTTTTCATCGAAAAACTGCTTATGAGTGCATAAAAATGATCGGAAACGTGTGTCCACATGTTTAGCTAACGAACTGTGGTGAAAAAACACAGGAAAACTCAGTATTTTTTGCGTTTTTTCCAATAATTCGCCAGCTCGTAAGTCTGGAACCTCGTAGATCAGAGCGCTCGTAAATCGGGGACTACCTGTATATATATATATATATATATATGTGGTGGCGCAGAGGTTAAGAAGGTGAGCTTGTGATCGGAAGATCGCCGGTTCAAGCCCCGGTACTGACAACATCAAAAATGTGGGTGGGATAAGTGAAGCAGTCACACCTGTCTCCACCCTCATCTGCCCCACTCTGGGCCCTTGAGCAAGGCCCTTAACCCACACCATCTGCTCCCCCACTAGATATCAGCTCTCTGCTCCACACAGAGGGCTGTGGTAGCTCGGTGGTCTGTGGTTGTGTCAGGAAGGGCATCCGNGCGCAGAGGTTAAGAAGGTGAGCTTGTGATCGGAAGATCGCCGGTTCAAGCCCCGGTACCGACAACATCAAAAATGTGGGTGGGATAAGTGAAGCAGTCACACCTGTCTCCACCCTCATCTGCCCCACTCTGGGCCCTTGAGCAAGGCCCTTAACCCACACCATCTGCTCCCCCCGGCACCCTAGATATCAGCTCTCTGCTCCACACAGAGGGCTGTGGTAGCTCGGTGGTCTGTGGTTGTGTCAGGAAGGTCATCCGGCGTAAAAACAATTACCAAGTCTTGTGACTTAGTTCACTGTGGTGACCCCTGAGGAAGGGAGAAGCTGAAAGAAGAAAATAAATAAATAAAATAAATTGTTTATATATACAGTATATTCATTCAACCTTTATTTATACAGGCTAGCCTCGTTGAGTCATGGGGACTCATTTACAAGAGGGACCTGTCTCACTCACACCAAACAACCATCCACTCTCACACTCACACCTAGGGTCAATTTAGAGTCACCAATCAGACCTAACGTGCATGTTTTTGGTCTGTGGGAGGAAACCGGAGTACCCGGAGGAAACCCACGCATGCACGGAGAGAACATGCAAACTCCACCCAGAAAGGCCCTCGGACCGGGATTTGAACCGGCAACCTTCTCGTTGAGAGGCAGCAGCTCTACCAGTTGTGCCACCGTGCTGCCCAAATATATAGTATATTGTACAGTATTTTTAGATTTTACGCCGGCTTGTCCTGGCACAACAACAGACCATCGAGCTACCACAGTAGAGCAGAGAGCTCCACACAGAGTCTAGGCTGTCTAGGGTGCCTGGGGGAGCAGATGGTGGGGGTTAGGGGCCTTGCTCAAGGGCCCAGAGTGGGCAAATGAGGGTGGAGGCAGGTGTGGGTGCTTCACCTTTCCCACCCATATTTTGATATTGTCAGTACTGGGAGTTGAACCAGCGATCTTCTGATCACAGG
>JBBPBX010017097.1:0-17564 GCA_038048925.1 Garcialebias charrua | reverse complement strand
AAAGCCATTTAAGCTTCAAAATGCAGAAGGAATAAAAACACTAAGAACACCTGACAATGCAGCCTCTATGCTGTAAAAAGCATGATCCTGTAAAGGAGTCTTTTGCCTGGATGCATATATGTTGCTGCGGGCCGTAAAAGCCATCCTCTGGAGCCTCAGTGGGCTAACAAATCACAGCTGGGAGACAGCAGCTGAGCCTGCACCTTACAATGCATTATAGGGTACTGCAGAGCGGTAAATCACACTTGTTTTTCTTGGCTCTGATGAATATCAGCCAACTGAAAGGATAAAATATCATAGATCTAGCGGTATAATGACTTTAGAATGTTTACTACAAACAGATGCTTATTCCAAACTTGTGGTTTATTGTGATGTCCTGCAGATTTGCAGACTGTCAAAAAGAAAGACAATATGTGGCATTAAGGTCAGGTGTTAAATAGTCAGTCCGTCAAGAGCATCGCCCTCATTCATTGTTCCACTGTACGACCCTTAAACATGCTGTGTAGAAGTGTTGTAGGATGGGAACACAGCCATTCATTCATTCATTCTCTTCTTTAAATGACTTGGCCCTTTACCAGGTTGGGATAGCAACAGAGGGAACATGGAAGAACAAGAAACCAGACCTGACAATTTTACACAACTCCCAAAAACCACAGCTCTGTAACCTTTACAGTTTGAAGAGCCATGTCTTCCACGTGTTCCACAAAATAAAATTAATCTGAGTAAAAAATTATGAGGTAAAAGATATTGTTGAAATTTTTCTGTATTTTTTTAATTTATAATTTTTCAACGGAAAAAAACAACAACCTTATATGAAGATGGGAGAAACATTTTGTTTTGTTACATAACATCTGATTACAGTATGTGAGTCCAAACTGTATAAAAAATAATCCATCCATCCATTGCCTTCCTCTTATTCCGAAGTTGTGTTGTGGGAGCAGCAGCTTGAGCAGAGAGGTCCAGACATCACTTTTCACAGCCACCTCTTCCAGCTCTCCTGGGAGGACCCGAAGATGTCCCCAGGCCAACCGAGAGACGTAGTCTCTCCAGTGTGTCATGGGCCTTTCCCAAGGTCTCCTCCCTGTCAGACATGCCCAAAGCACTTCAGGAGTGAGGCACCTATGAAGCATCCTTACCAGATGCCCGAACCACTGGACCTGACTCCTTTCAATAAGGAGGAGCAGCGGTCCTACTAGTCTCACCTGATAACCAAACTTCTCAGCCTATCTCTAACAGAGACTCCAGCTACCCTGCAGAGGAAACTTATTTCAACCGCCTGTATCCCTAATCTCATTCTTGTAAAAAAAATTAATCAGTTCTCGAAAACCTTAAGAGGGGAAATGGGTCAGGAGACAGACGGGCAAGATGAAAGTCAAGAATGTAGGACTGAGGGTGGCAGCTCCAAATGTGGGACAGTGACAGACAAAGGTAGAGAGCTGGCTGGCATGATGCAGAGAAGGAAGGTAGATGATTTAGAGCAGGGGTCACCAACCTTTTCGAAACTGAGAGCTACTTCGTGGGTACGGAGTCACACAAAGGGCACCAGTTTGATAAACTCTTCAGAAATAACAAAGCGTAAATTGAAAAAAATTTATAATAAACATATTTTCAAGAACAAATTTTTAAGATAGACATTTTAAAATATATATAAATACAAAAAAGAATAACAACTGAATAAAATGAATTTTCCATTTATAGATGGCCTCCCTTCACACCTTATAGCCATCCTCTCACTCCAATATGTATTTTTTTTTTAATAGAGAGAAAGAAAGAAAAGAGAAAGTGAGACAACAAAACAACAATTATCCACAAAAAGAGCACAAGGCAAACACACCAAACCTCCGTCCACAATCCTGCAAAGCACATGACAGAACACAGCAACGAAACATACAAGCATAAAGACTGATAATATTCATGACCTTGCAGTAGATTTCTATAAATACACATACCCATACCTACAAATATATATACAGTATACATACATATATATTTATATTCAAAGTCAAAGTCAAAGTCAACTTTATTGTCAGAACTGCAATATGTACAGGACATACACAGGACCGAAATTGCGTTTCTCTCAGTCCCTCGGTGCAACAGTAACCATCTAAACACTAAACACTAAAACATTTAATACACATAAGCATAAAATAGTAAAAAAGTGTAACACTGTCCTGAGTTTTTTCATAATAGTATAAAAGTATGAAAATTTACACCAACACTGAAACACCAAATACATAAATAACATAAAATATTATATATAATATCTCATTTATATACCCATCTACATATATCTACATATACATCCCTGCATCCATTTGTGTGTGGTTGTGAGCATGCATAAGTGAATAAGGTTCCTCCAATAGAACATTTAGTAGCGATTGTGAAGCATCAGAGATCCGTCCCCCCAAAGCCCGAGACAGACGAAGGGGCGATCAAAGCCCAAGACCCCAGGAAGGACCCCGAGCCCAGAGTCCCCAGGACCACCCGAACAGGACGAGCCACTCGTCCACTCCCCAGATCCGACCAAGTGGAAGAACCGGACGAACCCCACCAGGGACCACACACAATGACCCCCCGGGGTCAACAGCGACAATACACAGGCCCCCGCCGGAGCCCGCTGCACCGACGTAGCCCCAGGGCCGGTCACCGAGGCTCGGGCACCGGGGACGCCCATCCCTCAGGTCCAGACCTGACAGGACCAGAGGACCCGAGCCCCACCAGGCAGCCACCAGGCCGAGCTGACAAACGCCCAAGCGCCCAGCCCCAGATAGTGAGGGCCCCAAGCACGCCCGTAGGCAGAGGAACACCCACCAGGGGGCCACGTGGCAGGAGCGCGACACTAGGTAGCCTCAGAAGTATCAGAGAGGGGGCAGTCCAAGTCCCAGCCTGACACTTAAACATTCATACACAGACACACTCATTCAGACCCACCCTCATCCTCACCCTCAGTCACAGAAAGACAAACAATAATGACACGCTCCATTCATAATCCCGATGCACACTCTATACCCCCTAGGTCCAAGACATGTAACTGCTCCCTACATGGGGCATAAAATGAAATTTTAAATGCGGCTTAGTAGTGAGTTGTGCTATTTTTAGAACAGGTCCGCGGGCACCTCAAATGGTCCTTGGGGGTAACCGGGTGCCCGCGGGCACCGTGTTGGGGACCCCTGATTTAGACTAAAGGCTGCAGTATAGCTCTGAGTTGGGCCGAATGCCGCTCGACGCGCACGTGCTGCGCGCAGGCAGTTCACAGTATAGCTCAGCGTGAGGCTCCAGTAGTAACAGCAGGGCGGAGCGTTTACCTACGGGACAAATTGAGGTCGCTGATTGGTCATTTGCTGACACGCCTACTGAATTGATTGACAGGTCGGGTGGGGGAAAAAAAGGCACGGGCTGCGCAGCGGTTTTCTGTGTTTATATGTTAATAAAAAGTTCTAAAAAGTAAAATAAAAACAGGGAGCGCTGGTCCAGAACACCAGAACACCAGGAAATATTTAGAACCTCGCGCAGCCCCGTTGGACATGAGTTTAGTTTGCTCGTGACAAATTCATTCATTTCTCATCATTTCAGTCATGGAGTCAGCGGAGGAGGAAGTGATCACTTGACTTTTGGCAAAAAAACAAAAGAAAAGTCCAGATCAGGGATGAAGAAAGGGGATTTAATACATTTGTGTCTCATACAAAACAGTCCGGCGCTGGGCAGTTTATTGTGAGACAATGCGCGCGCGTAAGCGGTCATCAAATTTGAGCTTGGCGCGTTCACGCCCGCGTTCAAAGGCTTGTGTTCGCAAGGCGTCGAGCGGCGTTCAGCCCAACGCAGAGCTATACTGGGGCCTTAAGTAGAAGGGAAGGCTTGCAGCGCTGGAGCAGGGTGTAATCTGTTTTACCATGGTGTAGATCAGTGATACTTATTGCGCGGCTCCTGAGCCACATGCGACTCGCCATGATTTAGGAGTGACAGGTAGCTTCAAGGTGGAGGTGGGATTGTATCAAGGATCGGCTTTGAGCCACTTCTTGTTTGCTCTGGTGATGGACCGACTAACAGATGAGGTCAGACAGGAATTCCCATGGACTATTCATTCAACCTTAGATAACTCACATTGAGCCTAGAAGACTCATTTAAAAGTAAGATCTGTTTAGACTACCAGTTGTAATGAAATTGGACACATGTAAGAACTAGAGGCAAAAAAAATTCTCAGACTGTTTCTTTCTTCTTGGCCGAGAAGAAAAATTCTAATATTAAAAAAACACCTTGCACATAGAAGCACAGTGACAGACGTTCCGCAGAGGGGGAAAGACGACGGGAGCGGTGAGTAATGTCCATGGACACTCTTGAGGGCACTGTAAGAGTTCTGATAAGGATGGCATTATCAACCAGTTCCCTCTGGTGAGGTCCGTAAACATTCTCGAGGGAAGTTGGTGAATGGCCAAGGACAACGCCTATGGGAATCCAAGAGTCCTGAAATGATGACACAATGTTTTTTCAGCTGGTTTGCTCGGGTTGATTAGTTGGACATTCCTTGATGGGGGGTGGGGGGTTGAGCATCAGATTACATATTCACCAGGCAAATTCAGATAAGATTAATATGTCTGAATTTACAGTTAAAAATGGTGTACCACAAGGCTCAGTTTTAGGACCCACTCTCTTTACAATCTACATAGCTAATGTAGGTCACTGCATCCCTGATGCATCCTTACATTTCTATGCTGATGATACAGTTGTTTATTGCAGAGCTAAAACAGTAGCTAAGGCTTTCCAGTTACTGCAATCCGCTTTTGACTTCATCCAGTCAGATTTGTTCCGTCTCAAACTTGTCCTAAATGCTGATAAAACAAAAGGGATGTTTTTTTCAAATAGGAAGTCGGTCCCAGCAGTTCTTCCTCTGATTTTATCTTCAAATGGTGTCCCTATTGAGTTTGTTGATTCCTATAAATATCTGGGTATCCTGATCGATTCACATCTCTCTTTTAAACTCCACGTGGAAAACCTAGTGAAGAAACTGAAAGTTAAACTGGGTTTCTTTTTCAGAAACAGATCATGTCTATCACTGAATGTTAGGAAACGCCTTGTATCTGTGACTTTCCTTCCCTCCATTGATTACGGTGACATTCTCTACATGAATGCTCCTACAAGCACCCTGCGGATGTTGGATGTTGTCTATCATGGTGCACTAAGATTCATAACTGGTTGTGATTATCGTACCCACCACTGCACCCTGTATTCACTGGTTAACTGGACATCATTAACCTCACGCAGACTCTTCCACTGGTACATTTTCATCTTTAAATCACTTCTTGGTCTGCTGCCCTCATACATCTCCTCCTACATGTCTTTGCGTGATTGCAGCTACAGTGTGCGCTCTCAGGACATGATTACCTGCAGTGTTCCGTCAGTGAGGACTGAACTTGGAAAAAGGGCCTTCTCCTATTCCGCTCCAGCTTCCTGGAATATCTTACAAAAAGATCTGAAGCTCTCAAACTTGACTTCTCTAAATGGTTTTCAGAATCTGTTGGAATCCTGGCAAAAACCAATGCAGATTTGTTCCTGTCTTTGATTCTATACGTTTACCTTATAATGTTTTGCTAGTTTTTTGATACTTTGTTAAAAAAAAAAAAAAATTTTTTTTTTTTTCCTCTCTTTTGTTTTCTATTGTTTATTGTTTGTTTGTTTGTTTATTGTTTAAGGAAATTCTACCATTGCTGTTCATTGTTCTTTAGTTTTAGCAGGTCGCTTTCGTAAATGAGCCCATGAGGTTCAAAAGATTTACCTGACTAAATAAAGGTTGAATGAAAAAATTGTTATTATGTCTGAAATGTTATCCGAAACAGCAGTTGTGCACCCATACTGTAGAGCTGTCTGGAGATGCTGTGCGTAAAACAACTGTCTTAGGGCGCACAGCTGAAAGTGGATGAAGACGCTCCCCGTGAGACATGCAATCTGCGTCTCTACTGAGCAGGAGCGTGGTGCGGCCAGAACATCCACTCCACAGACAGGGCAACATCTCCTCTCATTGTATCTTTAATAAATAATAAAAAATAAAAATGTGCAATGACTTTGGACTTTTAGGGGCAGAGATTTGGGTTGCCAGATCCGAGCAGTCAAAATGAGAGAGTTCCCGGATCTTGTTCTGCCAGGATTCAAGGGTCAGAGTCAGGCCGCGGTGGTGTCCTGACTACTTCTGTGGACTGGTGCAAGAGTCAGAGTCAGAGAATCTTTATTGTCATTTGCACCGCATGTGGTACATGTGATGAAAACGAGATTATGTACACAGGGTCCCAGTTACATCCAACAATAAAATGTAAAAGAAAAACAGTAATAACATCTAAGATATGACTAAGAAAAACATCAACTAAAAATACACTAAGCACTAATGTAATAGAAAAACATCATTCCAAACAGCAGCACGAACATGAGTCTGTATGAGCAGATGGTCACGAATGAACACAGCAACAAGAAACAGATCAGCATCAGCATGATGTGATATTTCACAGTGATTATTCTGATTATTTATTTATTCATGAGTCTAACAGCCTCAGGGTAGAAGCTGTTCCTCAGTCTAGTGGTTCTACACTTGATGCTCCTCAACCTCCATCCTGAGGGGAGTGGGGCAAAGAGTGTGTGTGCTGGGTGAGTGGGGTCCTTCATGATGCAGGTGGCCTCTTCCTGCATCTGGAGGTGTAAATGTCTGTGATGGTGGGGAGACTGACTCCAACATCTTCTGTGCAGCCTTCACCACTTTCTGCAGAGCTTTTCTTTCTGCAGCTGTGTGTAAAAGATCAGCTGTCCATCTTTGATACAGCTATCTTTAATGTGCACGATTACCGACAGGATCGAAGGATGGTAGGAGATTCGGTCTGGTTCACTGCAAGCTTTTATTCAACATGTCCGCCATCCATCTGGTCGGTACAACAACACAGTAACTAACGTAACGTTGCGTCAACTACGTCATCACGTACATTCTAACGTAAGCACGTATATGTACGTGACAGGATATTACATCTCCCTTTTTTTGAAATAAAAATAAATGTCCTTCTACAACACATACTAATCAGAACCTCTTCTAGTAAACGATCTATAACTAGTACAAATATCTACGCATGACATTTAACACAACACCTGCTGTAAATGCAAAATTTGAACATACATTTTACAAGCATTTTTTTTTTTTTTTTTACAAATCCAAAACGTTTCTGGGTCTCACCACTCGACCTGATCGGGTTTGTATCAGAGGTGTGTACTCTGAACTTTCTTCACTGTCCATGCCTGTTTGTTGTGTAATGTTTGGTGGTTCTGGTTCTGGATAATCTGGTGTGGTGACATCAGGAGTTGGAATCAGATGCCGTCTGTTCCTTCTGATTTCAGAACCATCTTCCGTCTTGATGTGGTACGAGCGATTAGTCTTTGCTGGTCCGATGACAGTTACTGGTGGATCTCCCACACACCCTGAAGCAGCTTCTTGGCCTGTGTCCCATATGAACTCGTTCTTTTCTTTCAGGAGTTCTCGAGGCGGCGCGGTGGCCTCCATTTTGTTAGGGCCTGGTCGAATACCATCACAGGTCAACGTGTGTCCAGAATAGGGATGCACCGATCCACATTTCTCCCTTCCGATCCGATACCGATACTTATTAACTCAGTATCGACCGATACCGATACTTTCCCGATCCGATACTGTTCAGGTATTTGACTCTGTATAATGAAACTTTTGCACCCAAACTATTCATTTTAACATTGTGTGAGATAAACCCAATGAAGACACTCTTAAGCCTTACGGCTTAAGTGTCTTCATTGGGTTTATCTCACACAATGTTAAAAAGGGCAGTCACAGATTGTGATTGAACACAAGTGCTCTTTGAAGCTGGATCGGAAAAGTATCGGCAGGTTTGATCCGATATCCGATACTTAAATAATGCTGGTATCGGATACCGATACCGATACTGGATCGGATCTGCCCCATCCCTAGTCCAGAATAGTTAACCTCGGGTACACAAATCACGCTTTTGTCTTTGTTCAGTTTTATACCCTTTTGGCGGGTCCTCTCCAAAACTGAATGTAGGTTTGAGTCGTGCCCTTGTTTAGTGCTTCCGTACACTAAAATGTCGTCCACGATGGTAGCCACGCCTGGCAGTCCCTCGTAGGCTTCATCTCTTGCTGTAGCGTCTCTGATTTCCATCATTTTGCAGTCGCTTACAGGTGCATTGTCCATCCCGGTGTGCACTTGGGATTCCATACCTTCGCTTGATGAATCCAATTCAGCTTTTAGGCAGTCACGGTGGGCAAACGGGGATGCTGATGGCTTCAGATGGATCTGACCTTCTCCTGGAAACAGACCAATCCCTTGAAATACGTCAGCATTTTCTTCATAAATGGCTGCGTTTTCTTTGGGCTGCACATCAACAGTGTATATTAGTTTGACTATATTTAAGTCCAAACATGCTCTCATGCCCAGAACAGGAGGTGCGTTAGCACAGACTATGTCGAATTCCAGCCAAACAGACGTGTTTTTGTAGCTGCACGACAATCTGCACGAACCCTCTGTTTTTAGTGTTTGACCTCCATATGCTGTGAGTTGACTAGTCGTGGGGTTTAATGGCATACTACCAAACATTTGATGAAATGTTCCTGCTGGTATTATGTTCGCTTGTGCCCCAGTGTCTACTTTGAAGCTGAGTTTTTGTCTTTTTTCTCCAACTTCCAACTCTGCATAAGCTTGTTCTTTGTTAGTATTTTCATGCTTTGTAGTGATTGTGTCGATAAACAGCTCCTCTTGTGGTTGTTCGTGGCTGTCTGCGACGTGATGCACTCTTCTGGGTGCAAAACTTTGTTTGCGCTGTGGTGTTTTCGTCCTGCACACGTTGGCGAAATGGTTAAATTTCTCGCATTTATTGCACTGGCGTCCTTTTGCGGGACATTCCTCTGCGCGGCTGTGTCCTCTCCCACATGCTCTGCACATATTTTTGCTTTGAGCGACGACTTCATTGCTGCGGCCTGTTGCTTTGCTACTGTGGTGCGTTAGCATGCTGCGGCTTTTGCTAACCACGTGCACGGACTGTGCTGGCATGCTAGCTGCAGCGTTTGTCATAGTCTTTAGTTGCTGTCGTGATAACTCGAACGATCTGGCAACGTCAATCACTTTTTCTAGCGTTAAATCTGGACCTTGACAAAGTAGCTTTTCACAGACTCTCTGTGAATTAGTAGCAAACACAATTCTGTCCCTTATCATCTCGTCAGTGTTCGGGAAATTACAGTCTTTCGCCAACAGTTTAAGCTCTGTCACAAACTTATCGAAGCTTTCATTTTCTCCCTGAATCTTCTCGTGAAACTTCTAACGTACGAAGATTGGATTAGCTTTTGGCGTGACGTATGCCTCGAAGTTATCAAAATAGGTTTTCAGTACCTTTCTTTGGTCTGCGCTGAGGTCCCATGTGCTGAAGATGTCTCTACCTTTCTCTCCAATCCACAGGAGTAGGTAACTGCATTTCTCTTCTTGAGACTTGCTCTTGAGTGGCCCGGTGAACATCAGTTCGAAGTGTTGTCGAAATCTTCTCCACGTGTCCGGTAATGAGTTCGTCGCGTCCCAGTCCATGTGCGGTATCGGTACACCTGCGTTCTCAATCTTCCGTTGTCAGGTCGATGGGCAAAGCTTTCGGGATTCTTCTCAATTATCCACAAACTTCTGACACCATGTAAAAGATCAGCTGTCTATCTTTGAAACAGCTATCTTTAATGTGCACGATTACCGACAGGATCGAAGGATGGTAGGAGATTCGGTCTGGTTCACTGCGAGCCTTTTATTCAACATGTCCGCCATTCATCTGGTCGGTACAACAACACAGTAACTAACGTAACGCTGCGTCAACTACGTAACTACATCATCACATACATACTTACGTAAGCACGTATATGTACGTGACAGGATATTACAATAAATATGCTAGTTACCATAATCTGCAGCCATTTTTTAGCTGGCAGTGGTATGATTAATGTGGGAGTTCTTGTTTTCCCTGTTGTCCTGAGGTCACAAGGTGATGATAGCTAACCACACCTGTGAGCCATTCCCTCGATGAGATGACAGGAGCATAAAAGGCAGCAGATGACTTCTCCTCACTGCTGGAGCATTACATGCATGGTATTCCTCCTTCTAGGCACTTTGTGCTCTCTTGAATTAAGAAAGACTTACCTGTATCCTTTTGCTATTTCAGCATGATCCCTTGTGACTCACCTGTTCCTCGACTCCTCTGTGAAACCCCAGAAGTCTCCTTGTGATCTCCTCAGCTGTTTTTCTTGCCTTCCAACCATGTGCCCACCAGAAAACTACAATTCACTCTTGACATCTCCTTGCCTGTTCTGGATACATTGGAACCTCTTCTCTTTGATGGTTCAGTCTTCTACCTATAAGAACAAAGACAAACAATGGGCCTCATGCAAGAACGTGTTCATATTTTTATCCTAAATTTCTCTTACATTTGTTCGTACGAAGCGTTCGTACGAACATGCCACGTCAGATTCAACAAACTCTTCTATTCTCAGGAAAAGTGTGTAAACGAGCTGCGTAAATTTAATGAATCCCACCTGTTCTATCCACCTGCGCGTGCTCGCGGAGAGGTCATTTACATAATTCCCACCCCTCAAAACACCATATAAGGCCACGTTTCCTGCCTTTTGACAGCAGGAAGTGTCCATTCATTCTAAATCAAGAAGTAAAAAGAAGAACTTCACGCGTTCGGAGATTGAAGTTCTGCTCTGCACCGCTACCCCCCCCCCCCGCAAGTGTCGGATGGTCAAATATTTTTAATTTTAGTGTACTGTGTTACATTATAGTTTCACTTATTCAGAAGAGCTGTGGCGCACCGCTACCCCCCACCCCCCGCAAGTGTCGGATGTGTTTTTGAACAGAAGCATTTTAAAATGTCTCGAAACTACAGTTAACTTCATATTAATATTGTAGTGCATGTGTCTCCCGTGGGTCGTACAGTATCAGAAATCAAGAATAAATGGTTTGATCTGAAAATGGCTTCAAACAAACGTCTCGCCGCAGCACGGACAGGAGGTGGTCAAGGAATAGTCTGCGTTACCGAGATGGATGGACAATAAATGCCATGCTGCGCAAGACGCGTGCCAACATGTTTTGCAGCACAAATGAGTCATGCGCGCTCCTCCTGGTCATCGCGCAACCACATTCTGCAGGTTATATTTCGAATCAGATATAATAATCTATTGCTCCGATGGTGTTTGGCACAGCAGTCCAGCAATAGCATGAAAATCAGTCTTAATTCGTACTTGTTCTGCGGCGGTGTATGGGAATTTTATGTACCTGGGTGTTAATATGAGGAGGGCTTTGATGACCAAGGGGAGCGCACGACTCACTGAAGCCTGCGCGACACACCAGACAAATTAAACTTAAAATTATAATTCTAATTCAAACAGAATAACCTATTGTCAAGAATAATTATGGTGCGTGATTTTTTTAAACCCAAAATATTTTCTAAATAACGAAATATGAAGTTATTAGTGGAGAAAATCCGTCTGGATAACAGCGGACCGACTGCTCCTAAAATATACGACAGCTCTGGACCACACGTAAATTTTGTTCGTATCTGAAAAAAATCTTAGGATACGAAAACATTGTTGAATGCCACAAATGATCCTAAATCGCTTGTACGCACAGTTTAAGAACAAATCTGTGCGTACGAACGGTTCATGCATGAGGCCCAATATCTTTCAATTCCAGAAGTACTCCTACCTGACCCTTCTCCTTGCTCCCCGGGTTTCCTGATACTGCCAATGCAGTTATTGACAGTAAATAAATTCATAAATTTTTTATGCAGTCTTGAAGTCTGTTCATTTTTAGTCCTTGTCTCTGGGTATTCAGTTAATCTTCACAATCATATTGTCCTGTTTGATCTCTGACAGGTAGTGGTCCTACATGTTTAAATTAAATCCACAATACTTGGAGAAACTACATTAGCTCGTACTGTTCGCACATAAACAAATGCCAGTTTTGGGCCACGTTGGAAGTTGCGCCCATAATTCACGCAAGACACTAAGGGGGCTAGGAATGAGGTGGATCTATTAAAATAATTTGTTTGATCTTAATCATTAAAAGCAGTCTAGTTTGGTTAAAAATCACAGAAAATATAAATTCCTTTCAGAGAAGACGTTTTAAAATAAATTCATACTCAACACTAGAACACATTTTTGTCCAGTCGAAAGACTTTGATGTACACACAATCTGTCAACTAGGACAGTTATACAACAGTCAGAGCCTCAGGAAACTTAAGCCTCGGATATAGTCGCGCTTTGGTCCGCAAGCTGGAGCGCGCGTGCTGCGCGCGCACTGTGCATGCGTTTATAGTGTGGCACGGCAGCGCATGGCAAAGTGCTGTTCTTTTACTGACCAGCAGGTGGCAGTACCCTCTAAAACCTGTGCATATGTTGCAAGAAAGGGTGTAGAAGAAGAAATCTACCGTAGAAGAAGAACTGTTTGAAATCACACAACAAAAACAAATGGCTTTCCGCTCGCTCGGGGAATTTAATACATTTGAATCACATAAAAAACATTCCTCCATGCGTCGCGACGCCGTTTCCACGACCACAGCGGCGCAGACAGCTGCAGGCTCTGGCGTGAAGGCTGTCGGTGAGGTCCACACCCGACCTGTCAATCAATTCGGCGCGCGCTAGGCTTGCGGAGCTTCAAAATCTGGGAGGTGCACGACCACGCGCGAAACCAACGCGCTGGCCAAAGCGCGGGGGCGGGGACTTCGCGATTGCGTCACTTTGGCCGCGCGCCCTATGCGACGCGTCAACTATATCCTAGGCATTAGGGTGATCCTCATCCATCTAAAATAAAAAATGTTGACTCTTTCGCAGACGCTGAGTAAAATAGTCAGACTTATGGTATTTGTATTTCTTGGCCTCAGAAGTTTGATGCTAGACAGGCTGACAAATGACAAGTTGAATTTTCTCATTACTGTTGTTTTTAATTCAGTCCATCCACATAGAATACTCATTAACTTCCAGTGATAACAAACATTTAAGAGCATGTTTGTGCACATGTTTTGACTACATAAAAAAAGAGAAAAGAAGAAGTAGACAAAAGCAAAATCAGCAAAGGAAAGGAAATCTTATTCTCTCTGCTCAGCTCTTCAGCCTATTGCTGTTGGCTTTCTGTCAGTTACTGGAGCCAAGTGGGAGATTGAACGTTTAAAATGTTGTTTACTCAAAATCTTGCTATCGCCAAGAAACCAGTCTATGATCTACCTTTTAATTGTGATTGATGTAACGGGCACCCCTGCCCAAGATATTGCTTTCAGATCATGGACGCTTTGGGGTATTCAGTCACACTAATTTCCTGATATGTTTTGCAACTTAATGGACAAACAGAAATGTGCGATAAGGAAGCTGGGGCAGCATTAAGGTGTGTGATTAGTGACAATTCATCTGTCTGGAACTCGCATCAGGCTTGGGCACCATACATTAATGTCCTTGGCTACATGATTGTCACATTTAAAGCTTCACTGAGTTACTCACCTATTATTTTCTATAGTCAAGAAGTCAACATCTCTGTTGCCACTGTCCAGCAACCTGTGCCACTGTAAATTTTAACAATGTAATGTAAAGTAATGCTCCATGTGGAAAACCTAGTAAAGAAACTGAAATTTAAACATACTCCGATGCATGCTCAATAATCCAGGTAGAAAAATCTAAAAAAGCTAAGTCTGGTCCTCTGGACATTCAAAAAATAAAACAAAACAAATTTTATTTTTTTATTTATTTTTTTGCTTTGTTTTGTTTTATTTTTTGAATGTCCTGAGGACCAGACTTAGCTTTTTTGAAATTTAAACAGTTTCTTTTTCGGAAACAGATCATGTCTAACTCTGAATGCTAGGAAACACCTCGTAACTGTGACTTTTCTTCCTTCCATTAACTACAGTGATCTTATTTACATGAACGCTCCTTGCACCCTGCAGATGTTGGATGCTGTCTATGGTGCACTAAGATTTATAACTGGCTGTGAATACTGTACCTACCACTGCACCCTGTATTCACTGGTTAACTGGACATCATTAAACTCACGCAGACTCTTCCACTGGTACATTTTCATCTTTAAATCACTTCTTGGTCTGCTGCCTTCGTACATCTCCTCCTATATGTCTCTGCGTGAGTGCAGCTACACTAGCGTGCACTCTCAGGTCATTATAGGAGCCAAGATGGTGTAGTGGCAGGGCTTTTGACTTGGAACCCGAAGGACGCGGGTTCGCGTCCCGGCCACTACACACCTTGGGGTGTCTATGAGTGCACATCTAATTCTCCAGCTCCCCGGGTGCTTTCTATGGCTGCTCACTGCACCACCTGGTAGGTGGTTGGGTTAAATGCAGAGACGAATTTCGTCTGTGTATGGGAAACATACACAGATGACAGGAAAAGACATTATTGTTATTATTATTATTATTATTATTACCTGCAGTGTTCTCTTAGTGCGGACTGAACTTGGCAAAAGGGTCTTCTCCTACTCCGCTCCTGTTTCCTGGAATATCTTGCAAAATGGTTTGAAACTCTCAACCTTGACCTCTCTAAGTGGCTTTAAGCATCTGTTGCACTCCTGGCAAGGACCGATGCAGACATGTTTATGTTTATGTTTATTAAATTTGTTCATTTTTTTTACAAAAGAAATACAATACAAGACAATCCCATCAACGACACGTACACAATGTAAAAAAAATGAAAGGTAGCAGAAAGAAGAATAAATCTTATTATATCTGCCCCTTTTTTCAAACAATCAGATTAAACAATAATAATCTTTCACCAGCAGTACAAAATGACTAACTCTTTCTAATTTTCTAATACTAATACATAACTAATAATTGATACAATACACATTATGCTAATTCATATATATTTTTTCAACAAATTCCTTTTGATCATTTTCTTAAATGTAAACAGTGACTTGGCATTTTTAACTACATTCTCCAAGCCATTCCATAATCTAATTCCCTGGATTGAGGTAGAACGTCCCTTCAAGCTAGTTCTGAATTGTGGTTTTACAAACATCTCTGTCCCCTTAAGATTATAACAACTTTGTCTTTTAACAAAATTCATTTGGATATTTAAAGGTAAATCGTTATTTTGAGCCCTATACATAATTGATAAAATATTATAATCAACCAAATCATGGAATTTCAATAATTTCAGTTGATAAAATAATGTACTGGATGGATGACAATAATGTTTTCTAGTGATAATTCTTACAGCTCTTTTCTGTAATACAAAAATAGGCTTTGTGATTGTTTTACACGCTTTCCCCCAAACATCAATACAATAGATTAAGTGTGGAACAATGATTGTGTTATACAACAAATACAGAGCTTTATCATTCAATAGGTCTCTGACCTTGTACAGTACTGCAATCGATTTAGCTATTTTTATTCTTACAGAATTTATGTGTTGTTTCCATGTCAGTTTGTCATCAATAATAACACCCAAAAACTTCACCTCACTCACTCTGCAAATCTCAACACCCTCAATTTTGAGTGGAACGTCAACAGTTTTCTTTTTATTACTGAATATCATGTAATTAGTTTTTTCTAGATTTAATGATAATTTATTGATTTTAAACCAAGTTTGTATTTTGGTAAATTCTGTCTTTATCAATTCCAACATTTGTTCTATATCTTCACCTAAACAGAAAAATGTGGTATCATCAGCAAAAAGTATACATTTAAGGAGTCCTGACACATTTACCAAGTCATTCACATATAAAATAAATAGCTTTGGTCCAAGCACAGAGCCCTGGGGAACTCCACATGTGATATTACAGAGGTCAGATCTTACATCATTTATTTGTACAAATTGTTTCCTATCTTTCAAGTAGCTAGATACCCACTGTAATGCTGGTCCTCTAATACCATATTTGTTCAGTTTTTCAAGGAGAATGGTGTGATCAATAGTATCGAATGCTTTTTTTAAATCAACAAAAATACTGACACAATATTGTTTTTGATCGACAGCAGTTGTTATTTGTTCCATTAATTCCATGAGAGCCATTGATGTAGAGTTTTTAGCTCTGAACCCATACTGACTGTTGCTTAGAATATTTTGTTTATCTATAAATTGATCTAGTCTGTTCACAAATAGTTTTTCAAGAATTTTAGAAAACTGTGGTAACAAGGATATAGGTCTGTAATTGTTGAACACACATTTATCACCATTTTTAAAAAGAGGAACTACCTTAGCTACTTTCATATTATCTGGAAATATTCCTGTTGAAAATGATAAGTTACATATATATGTAAACGGCTCAATAACATAGCTCATTATATCCTTTACAAACATCATATCCATGTCCACCCAGTCCTTTGATCTCTTGTCTGTAAGATTTTTTACTACCTTCATTATTTCCTCTTTGTTAGTTCCATTTAGAAAAATACTGTTTGCACAACCTGTAATTGAATAGCTCACATTATTATTTACTTTTGGTATTTTAGCTGCAAGGCTTGATCCAACATTCACAAAATATTGATTAAATCCATTGACAATTTCATTTTCATCATAAACTTCATCTTTTTCTGTTACAAAATATTTTGAAATACTAGTTTTTGCTTTATGATTCTTCATAACACTATTCATTACTCGCCATGTTGCTTTCATATCACCATTACTTTTATCTAATAATTTACTATAATATTCTTTCTTATGTTTCCTTATAATCCCTACTAATTTATTTTTATACTTTTTATATTTTTCTTCAGCGTTCTGACTTCGCAATTTCAAGAAACATGAATACAAATAATTCTTTTTTTACAAGCATTTCTCAACCCTTTTGTCATCCATGGTTGGTCAACGATATTTCTCTTTGTATAATTTGTTTGTACACAATTTTTTTCATACAGAGTTTCCAAGATATTCATAAACTCATCATATGATCTGTTCACATCGTCAACATACACTTCATTCCAGTCTTGTTTATCTAGATCCTCTTTTAATTTTTCCAAAACTTTTTTTGATGTGTTTATGATCTTTTTCTTTGTTTTAACTGCTTCTGTGATACTTTGATCATTTTTATAGATTGTGAAAACTGGTAAATGATCACTTAAGTCGGTCGTTAAAATACCACCTATCACCTCTCCGTTTGTTATATTTGTGAAAATATTATCAATTATTGTGGCACTATGAGTTGTAATTCTTGTTGGCTTGGATATCAACGGATACATATTTAAACTGTACATTGAATTTATAAATGTACTGATGTTATTTGAATCTGTTTTATTTCCCATATCAATGTTAAAGTCTCCACACAAAAAAACTTTTTTATTAAAACTCTTCTCCAATAGCTCCAAGATTTTATCAGTGAATATTTCTATATTTGATCCTGGTGATCTATATACACAACTTATTATTATGTTTTTATCATTTTTGTTTATTATTTCTATTGTTATCATTTCCATAATATTATCAACTATTATTGACATTTCATTATTTAATTTACATTTTATTTCATTCATTACATATAGAGCGACACCACCACCTCTTTTATTATTTCTGTTCGTGTGAAATAATTCATACCC
>JBBPBX010017096.1:24011-47259 GCA_038048925.1 Garcialebias charrua | reverse complement strand
CCAGTCAAAGTGGGATAGATCCCAAAGGAATGACTGTTCACTGAAACGTTTCAAATCCCTTTTTTGGATTATTCTGGGCTTAGCAGGTGGAAGTTTAGTAGATCTAAGAGCTGCTATTACGGAATGATCACTCAAAACGTTAGCAAATACACCTATACCAGGAAATTTGTGAGGTGCATTTGTGAAAAACAGATCTAAGGTGGAAGATTTTTCGGGACATTTTATGTTTGGTCTGGTGGGAGAATCGATAAGTTGTGTTAGATTGAGAGATAGGCAACATTCCTTGAATTTATCACAGAGGGGGGTCGACTTATTCCAATCAATGTTGAAATCTCCTGCCATAACAATCTCATTGTGTTTTAAATTTCCTATGAATTCAGTCAGGGAGGATAGAGCTTCAGGTGTTGCGGAGGGGGGACGATAACAACCTACAACAGTTAAGGGCTGACCTCCTTTCAAACTGATGTTCACAGCTAAAGCCTCAAACTGGTTTGCGATTGTTTTTTTAGATGCAATCCTGGCAGCCAAAGAGTCTCTGATGTAAATAGCGACTCCACCTCCCTTTTTATTACGATCACAACGATAGATCTTAAATTCATTGATTGCCAGGTCATTTTTCAAAACAGAATTTTTGAGCCAAGTTTCAGAGATAACGATCACATCTGCCCCAGAAGAAGTGATTAGGATTTTCATATATGCAACTAAATTCAAAATACTCTGCTTTTATTTCTAAACTGGTGTTTGCATGTTTTTGTTTTGAAGGTGAGCAAGATGTGTTTGAGGCATCAGGAGACTTTTCACTGATAAGTGAAGTCTGTGAGAGATTTAGGAGGCAAAATCATGTCATTACACTACAGAACAAAGGCAAATACAGAATGTAGACTTTTTACACAAAACTTCTAGTCATCAGCTAAAGTCAATGGTTTTATGGACTCATGACAAAGTGACCACGCATCAGGAGCTTTGCTGTTCAAAATGCAAAAGTGCAAAGGCCTTTTCAGAGATTTGAACATTCGGGAGGGAAGCAGTCGGGAGCAGCTTCAGAAAGCCTCACAACCAGAAATAAACAGTATAGGCTGTTCTCTAATGGAGTGTGTGATGGGCTCTGCTGTCCTGAAAAAACAAACAAAAAAAACGACAGAACTTTCCGCCCCTGAGAAGATGGGCAAACCAAACTACACAGCCTCTCACTGGAAATCACCTGCAGCTGTCCCTCACACCTCAGGTATGAAGACGACACTGTAGTGCAGTTGTTCAAGTCCAACAACATTTAGATTTACGTTACTGGATAAAATAAATACAAACAATATCTGTTGCCAATGCCTACTCACAATGAGTATACTTTGTCACTAATAAAAGTCATAGCTAGTTATAAAATCTAGATTTGGCAGAATTTAATTTAACTCAGGGCAGCATGGTGGCACAGTTGGTGGAGCTGCTGCCTCTCAGCGAGCAAGTCGGTTCCAATACCAGCCGGGGGACTTTCTGGGTGGAGTCTGCATGTTCTCTCTGAGCATGAAGTTCTCTGGTTTTCCTCCCACAGACCAAAAAACATGCATGTCAGGCTGATTGGTAACTCTAAATTGTCTCTGGGTGTGAGGGAGAGAGTGTCTCTTTGTGGCCCTGTGATGGAATTGTGACTGTCCCCCGCCTCTCACACAGTTATGGCTGGACATGACCCCTGCGACCCTAAAAGAAGAAGTGGGTAAAGATAATGGATGAATTTAACCCAATGATTTGGTTCTTTGCAAAGTTCCTGCTCCAATTAGGTCCCTTGGGAAAATAATTTGGGGGAGGATGCCGGTCAGACCTGGCAGACACAAACGTATTGTGAGGGTCTGCTGGGAACGTCTGGCAGAGTCTCCCGTAAGACGGAGCTTTAACTCCCACCTCTGGGAGAGCTTTGAACACATTCCGAGGGAAGCGGGGGACATTGAGTCCGAATGGGCCATGTTCCGCCCCTCTATTGTCGAGGCGGCTTATCGGAACTGTGGCCACAAGGTTGTTGGTGCCTGTCGTGGTGGCAACCCTCGAACCCAGTGGTGGACACCGGCGGTGAGGGATGCTGTCAGGCTGAAGAAGGAGTCCTATTGGGCCTTTTTGGCCTGTGGGACCCCGGAAGCAGCTGATGGGTACCGGCAGTCCAAACGGCATGCGGCTCGGGTGGTTGCTGAGGCAAAAACTCGGGCGTGGGAGGAGTTCGGAGAGGCCATGGAGAATGACTTCCGTACGGCTTCGAGGCGATTCTGGTCCACCATCCGGCATCTCAGGGGGGGAAAGCGGTACGCGACCAACACCATTTATGGTGGGGGTGGCGTGCTGCTGACCTCAACTCGGGATGTTGTGAGTCGGTGGGCGGAATACTTCGAAGACCTCCTCAATCCTACTGGCACGTCTTCCACTGAGGAAGCGGAGCCTGGGGACTTTGGGTCGGGCTCTCCAATCTCTGGTGCTGAGGTCACCGAGGTGGTTAAAAAGCTCTGCGGTGGCAGGGCTCCGGGGGTGGATGAGATTCGCCCTGAGTTCCTTAGGGCTCTGGATGTTGTGGGGTTGTGTTGGCTTACGCGACTCTGCAATATCGCGTGGACATCGGGGGCAGTTCCCTTGGATTGGCAGACTGGGGTGGTGGTTCCCCTATTCAAAAAGGGGGACCGTAGGGTGTGTTCCAACTATAGGGGGATCACACTCTTAAGCCTCCCTGGTAAGGTCTATTCAGGGGTTCTGGAGAGGAGGGTCCGTCGGATAGTCGAACCTCGGATTCAGGAGGAGCAGTGTGGTTTTCGTCCTGGTCGTGGAACACTGGACCAGCTCTACACCCTCAGCAGGGTCCTGGAGGGTGCGTGGGAGTTTGCCCAACCAGTTTACATGTGCTTTGTGGACTTGGAGAAGGCATTCGACCGCGTCCCTCGGGGGGTTCTGTGGGGGGTACTCCGGGAGTATGGGGTACCAGGCCCTTTGATATGGGCTGTTAGGTCCCTGTACGACCGATGTCAGAGCTTGGTCCGCATTGCCGGCAGTAAGTCAGGCTCGTTTCCAGTGAGAGTTGGACTCCGCCAAGGTTGACCTTTGTCACGATTCTGTTCATAACTTTTATGGACAGAATTTCTATGTAGCCAAGGTGTTGAGAGGATCCGTTTTGGTGGCCTTAGAATCACTTCTCTGTTTTTTGCAGATGATATAATAATAATAATAATGAATTCAATTTATAACGCACTTTTCATTAGTGAAAATCTCAAAGTGCTACACATATATTGAATGCTACACACATTCATAAACCGGTGGCGGCAGACTACCATGCAAGGTGCTTTCCAGTCCTACCGATATGGTCCTATTGGCTTCATCAGATCATGATCTACAGCTTTCACTGGAGTGGTTTGCAGCCGAGTGTGACGCGGCCGGGATGAGGATCAGTTCCTCTAAATCCGAGGCCATGGTCTTAAGCCGGAAAAGGGTAGAGTGCCCGCTCCGGGTTGGGGAGGAGGTCCTGCCCCAAGTGGAGGAGTTTAAGTATCTCGGGGTCTTGTTCACGAATGAGGGAAAACTGGAGCGTGAGATCGATAGGCGGATAGGTGCAGCATCCGCAGTAAAGCGGGCGCTGTACCGGTCTGTCGTGGTGAAGAGAGAGCTGAGTCAAAAGGCAAAGCTCTCGATTTACCGATCGATCTACGTTCCCCTCATCTATGGTCATGAGCTTTGGGTTGTGACCGAAAGAACGAGAACTCAAATACAAGCGGCTGAAATGAGTTTTCTCCGCAGGATGTCTGGACTCTCCATTAGAGATAGGGTGAGAAGCTCAGTCATCCGGGAGGGACTCAGAGTAGAGCTGCTGCTTCTCCACATCGAGAGGAGCCAGTTGAGGTGGCTCAGGCATCTGGTTAGGATGCCTCCTGGACGCCTCCCTGGTGAGGTGTTCCGGGCATGTCCCACCGGGAGGAGACCCAGAGGAAGACCCAGGACACGTTGGAGGGACTATGTTTCTCGGCTGGCCTGGGAACACCTTGGGATTCCCCCGGAGGAGCTGGCCCAAGTGGCTGGGAAGAGGGAAGTCTGGGCCTCCTTACTTAGGCTGCTACCCCCGCGACCTGACCCCGGATAAGCGGAAGAGAATGGATGGATGGATGGGAAAATAATTTCCCACCTCTGCAAATCTACTTCAGTTTTGCTCAGTTTGACTTTAGAGACACACTTCTCCTGTTTAAATGATTATCTTGTCCAGTTTTGTTCAAATCTGAACAGATGTGGGGCCGCGGCTATGGCGCAGGGGTTAAGAGCGCGGCCCATGTTTGAGGTTAGTCCTCGCTGTGGTGTCGCTGGTTCACATCCCGGTCCCGATGACCTTTCCACAATGTCTCCCCCTCTCTTGCCCTGTTTCGCTCTCCATCCTCTACAACAAAAATGGGCCAATAGAGTCGAAAAATTCCACACAAAAAATAAATAAAAAATAACTGAACAGATGTGATCCCTTTTTGACACACCAGTGACCAGCCTTGAGAGCCACATATGTAGCATTGTCAAATAGTGTGTTACTGTCATGATGGCCTAATGTGTGCTTTGGTTTTTAGCAAAACTGCAAATTCTTCCAGGTTTTATGCATGATATATACTCTGTTTGACAAAAAATAACTAGCAAGTAGAATGTCTTCCCCAGTCTTGATTTTTTTTTTACATCATTTGAGTAAACACGCAAAATGCTTACGGACAAAAGCTTGAAGTTTTTCCCCCAAATACCTGTTCTCCTTGTGGGACATGCACAATCAGGTCACCAGAATGAGCTATTCAGCACCAGATCTTCTCTCTGCCAAGAAAACCTTGGTTCAAGGGGACATAGTTTGCAGCGCCCAAAAGAAAATAAAGTATTTATAATTAATGAAAGGTTTGCTGATTTTATAGTGTGTGGAGATGGGCTGCAAGAATAAGGGGGCTTTCTTTAACAAGAGAATACCAAATGAAAAGTTTTCTACCAATCACCCACATCACCACCCACTTAATATTGCTCAGACTCACTGTGTTCCTCAAACTATTCCTGAACATTTTTCTGCTTTGTGTCAAGGTGAATCATTGTGTCAGAAGAGGCCATGATCGGTGTAGTGTGTTTCAGTAGGTTTAACTGTATTTCCAAAACTGTCCAAAGCATCCCACTCCCTCCTGTGGAATTCCCATTGCCCTGTAGCATACGACTTCACCTGGTAAATTAAGCCCATGGATTCATCCAGTAAATGAAATCACAGATTGGAACATGACAGCATGGGCTCAATGACCAATCTCCATTTGTACAGTAATGTGATGCATCATATTGTCACCAGGCACAAGCATGAGTGACATGAGGTACAGAAGTTTTCTTGTTGAAACGATGCAACCTGCACCAAATTTACGAGGTGTCATTGCTTTTCCTTCCTCAAATGACCTTTGTGACATCTTGTCTGCTGCAGTCAGAAAATAACTAGAACTGTAGATATCATTAACGTCACAATTTGGTTTAATACAAAGTACCAATGTATTGTACTGTAATGAGATATTCAGTGTGTTTTAGATATGCTTTGTATGTTTTATTACAACTCTCCATTTAGTAATTTTTAAACCTACAAGTTAAAATAACTTTTCAATATAAAAATTAATTGTGGAAAAATGTTGCAATTATGATCATGTTAAAATGTGATTTTTTTTTGTTATTGTGTGAATGTTTATGAAGCATTCACACTGTTGTAATCTTTCTTTTTTTTAATGATTTTTGGCAACTTTCTCGTTCCACAATTTTTATGCTATTTCAACAAATCATAGCAAAACGCTCATTCGGGAGAAGGCTGCTATATTGGTGCAACTTTGGCTTTTAGAAATATTTAGCCTTTTCTGCCACTTTTTTTTTCCTCATAGAAAATGAATTGAGCTAATTTTACATCCTTCACATCTTTAGAGCTGTTTACAACCTTTTACTGCTGCTTTCATATTTTGTTCTGGTTCAGCTTCTTTCAGCTTCCTTGTGCAAATGTAAACATTTTTGCAGCTACTTTCAGCTGTTTTTTTCAGCTGTTTTGTGCTACTTTCAAATTATTTCTGCTAACTATAATTTTTTTTTGCTTCTTCTAACTTCTTTCTGCTACTTTCAGCTTGTTATGCTCCTATAGCTTATTTAAGCAAGTTTCAGCCTTTTCGGTTATTTCAGCTACTATTTAGCTGTTTACGCAAATTTTACCCTTTTCGGCTAATTCTACATTTTTTGCACTCATTACAACTTTTTTCAGCTTAATTCAGTAAAAATGTGCTCTCCCATCTCCCTTCTTGTAATTTCAGCTTCTTTCTGCCTATTTAGCTTTTCAGCTGTTTTTTGCTCATTTCAGCTTTTTTCAGATAAATTCCACCTCATTGTGCTCATTTATGCTTCTTTCAGCCTAATTGTGCAAACATGTTTTTCTGCTTTCTTTTGCTAATTGAAGCTTGTTCCACTTTTCCAGCTACCTTTTTAACATTTTAGCTAACTTCAGCTGTTTTCAGATAAATTCAAGTTTTTCATATTAATTTCTTCTATTTTTTAGCATAATTAACTTCTTTGTAGTAATTTAAGCTTGTTATGCCCCCTTTCAGCTTTTTTCCTGATAATTTCAGCTTTTTCTGCTCTTTCAGCTTTTTTGATGCTAAGTTTAGCCTTTTCAGCTAATTCCACTTTTTCTAAACTCATTTCAACTCTTTCCAGTTCCTTCTGGCAGTTTAAACTTCTTTTTACATTTTCTGCTCCTTTTCAGATATGTTTAGCTAATTTCACAATTTTCATGCTAATTTCTGCTTATTTAAACTTAATTACTGGTAGCCTAAGCAAATATGTGTTATTTTTGCTTTCTGCCAATTTAGGCTTGTTCTTGCATTTCAGCTATACATTTCTGAACGCATTTTAGTTCAATTCAGCTGTTTTGCAGCAAGTTCTTCTGAGCATAAATGCAATTTCTCTAGTTTATGATTGATCTGCTTTGTTTTCTGATGATCAGAATGCTTAGATATGTGATGTGTTGTGTTGAAAGGAGAGCTGTGGCTTTTATTAAAAGCATTGAATCAAGCTTACACCATGTGAGGTAAATTAAAGTAACTTCTGTAACTCTATGTGGAAATACATGTGTATGTTTTCTGTTGTACTTCCAGCGCAGTAAAGGGTTTTAATCAGTAACAGTGAGGTTAGGCTCATTCTTCCACTGCTGTGGTCCTTCAGTAGCCCGTTTTGATGGATCTTGAGAATGAAATCATTTTTGTTCATTTGTTTTACAACTGTTCTATGTTGTACATTTGTAAATATAATTGTGAGGATATGCTGTTGACTCCTGCTGTGAGGTAATAGCTTTCAGAGATGCTTCTTCGCAGTGACATCTGTAAACAACAATTCCTCCTGCTTTGTGTTTGCTGCTCCGTCAGCAGTCTTTGAACTATGGGTGAGGCTGGAATATGATCCTGCAACTGCATCTTTGACATCACATGTTGTTGCATTCTCTACATGGCCCTGTATCCTTACATGCACACAAAGATTTTTTTTTTCTCCAGGCACTTCACATGTATCTGATTGTGCAGCCAGTTTTAGATACTAACAAGAAAAACATGAATAAACCAAATTTCTCCATGACAACTAAAACAGGTTCTCTCCTGGGCTGTTTTTGAATGACCTTGTGATTTATAGTCTGTGAGCACATGTTCCTCGCTGTTTGTTCTGGAGTGGAATATGCTCATTTGTCAAATTAAGGGTAAAGTTCTTGGGACATGCACTCAGCAGTCCCAACATGATACGCTTGTATGAGTTTCCTAATATTTGTAGCATTGCTATTAATCTTCTCTAGAAGTATTGAGATGTTTCATAAGCCATGAGAAGTTTACAGACACATATGAAATCATTTACAGGACTTGGTGTTGGTGTAGGGATTTAAATGAACTTGGCTGGGTTTTTGCATCAAAAGTAACTAGTCCTTGACTTACGATGGCCTCGACTTACGACGTTTCGGGGTTACGAGTCTACGACACGCATCTCCATTAAAAAATAAAAAAATATTTTGAAAAATTTTATTTTGAAAAGCCGAGTTCCTTCCGGTTTTGACAGCAGAAGCAGTAGCTTGACTGCAGAAGCAGCGCACTCTGTGAAAAATTACAGGAGACCTCATTGTTTACAGGCAGACCGGAGGCAGAGGAGGTTAGGAGGAGCTAACATGCTAACAGACGTTACTGTAAACTCTGGACCGCGTGTGGAAAATACAGGAGACTTTATTGTTTGGACCTGAGGTTTACGAGGCAGAGAGGCTACAGCTGAGCAACGAGCTAACATGCTAACAGACAGATGAAGACTCCACCAGCTCCCAGTAGGAAAATAACTATTTTTTTCCTTCATTATGGCTCCAAATGTACAGTATGTGTGTTTTGACAATTATGTAGGATACTGTGTTAGGATAGGCTATGTGCTTGGTAAAATACAGTATTGTACATATAAGATGCAGTTCCGACTTATGACGAAATTCGACTTACGACTTCACGTAGGAACGGATCTCCGTCGTAAGTTGGGGACTAACACATTTTTACTCACTGGCTTTTAGCATGGACTGAATCTGTTTTTATTGTTTTTATTGATCTTAATGTTTTAACAACTGTTTTATTTTTATGTGTTTAAATATTCTTGATTTTATGTACAGCACTTTGTTGCAGCTGTGGTTGTTTTAAAGGGCTCTATAAATAAAGTATTATTATTATTATTATAATTGCTGCTTGCCTCCAAAAAAGACACATTAAGGCTCTTTCCACAGATTCATGCCGTTTCCTGAGGTCTTTATGTAAAATATTTTTGACCTACTGTGGCCAGAATACCAAATCAACCAGAACCTTCTCAGCAGCTGACTGTAGTTCTTCTCAGATGGGTGGATACGGCTCACGTTGTACAGTATTTTTCGAACTATAAAGCGCACTTAAAATCTTTTTAATTTTCTCAAAAATCAACAGTGAGCCTTATAATCAGGTGCAGCTTACCGGTATGTATTAATTCTGGTTGTGCTTACTGACCTCGAACCGCTTTTATGGTTAGTGTGAACAAGATGAATAAAATTTGACTTATCTGACTGTTTTACTTAATGCGCCTTATAGTCTGAAAAATATGGTACTCTTATTCAATATTCCTCTTTTTATATCATGAACATATTACATACACAATAAAAATAACACCCAGGTAAGAAAAGAAAGTTTATCTATGTTCGTTATCTTTTTGTTTGAGTGTCCCGGTTTATCATGGTGCCAATTTCTCTATTTTTTTAGGCACAGTCTCGTCATAGATGAAGTGCTGAACTAATAAAACAGTCCAAAATAACTCGTGTTGACATAAAGTTTTAATTGAATATATTTAAGCAGCATTTCACTCCAAATTAAACACATATTAAGACACGCTGGCATGTTTTATTGACTTGTTTTTGCTGGGAACCTTTCAGTTGGTTGTTGTATTCTCGAACCCTTCCCCCCATTTGAAGGTGCAAAGGATGCTGGTAGCAGATATATTCACCATGAACTCAACGTCTGCTCCCAGTTCACTTTTGCCGAGCACATCTGTTAACTTGTTGGCTTTCAAAAGACATGGGCAATTAGCGATGACTGAAGTCTGCGGGTGTTTAGGGGAATTTGTGTCAGGGTGTGAATATTGTCATGGTTTCAGTCACTCGTCGTGGGCCAGGAAGTGTGGAGCTCGTCTGGACTCAGCTGATTTACAAGAACAAGAATAAACATGTGTAAGTCTCTTCACTCAATGAACCACACCCACGGTATAACAATTTGCCACCACAGATTTTGAAACTGAAACTAAACAAGTTGATTACGCTTGACTTTTTTCAGGAAACGTGCAGAGGTGAAGTCTCATTTTGATTCATTTATCCCTGCTACTGGGCACTCTTTTCTTTGAAACGTCTTTCTATAAAGTTTGATTTTGTTTCCATCTATTTTCAACTTGAAATGAGTTAATTATCCTTTGAAGATTAGCTGTATTCCCTCTCCCCCTCAGTTTGGGCTCTCTTCTTTGTAATTTTGGTTTCGTTGTGCCGACAACTCCCTGCAGACTGACGAGGAAAACTTCCATTTCAGCAGACTCAAAAGCAAAGACGCGTAACAAAAAAAAAAAGGTTGTCGATGCAGCATATCATGCCATAAAATTTAACTGTGCCTCGATGAAGATGGAACCACCAACCACGCATAATTACAGCCTGTCTCTGTGGTTTGTACATTTTGTGAAATAGAAAAACAAAGGAAAATAGTAGTTGGAGTTTCTTGGATGTATTTTAGTTGCAGGAGTTGAAGCTTTTCAGTAAAAAAAAGTCACTAAAAAGCAGGATTGTCAATTAAATTGCACAGGTGGCTACTTTACTGAAAGCCAACAGCCAAAAGACCAAACGTCTGGCACTTTTTTCAATACATAAATCTAATTTATGATTTAAAATCTGTTTTTCTTTCGGGGTCCTTCTTGGGGTCTTGGGCTTTGATCGCCCCTTCGTCTGCCTCGGGCCTTGGGGGGACGGATCTCTGATGCTTCACGGTCGCTACTAAATGTTCTATTGGAGGAACCTTATTCACTTATGCATGCTCACAACCACACACAAATGGATGCAGGGATGTATATGTAGCTATCATATGCAGATATGTAGATGGATATGTGATATGAATGCATATGTATGTATACTGTATATATATTTGTAGATATGGGTATGTTTATTTATGGAAATCTACTGCAAGGTCATGAATATTATTAGTCTTATGCATGTATGTTTCGTTGCTGTGTTCTGTCATGTGCTTTGCAGGATTGCGGACGGAGGTTGGGTGTGTTTGCCTTGTGCTCTTTTTGTGGATAATTGTTGTTTTGTTGTCTTACTTTCTATCTTTCCTTTCTCTCTATTAAAAAAAAAAAATCTGGTGTGAGAGGATGGCTGTAAGGTGAGAAGGGAGGCCATCTATAAATGGGGGAAAAAAATCTGTTTTTCTTATAAATGAACTAAATGGATGAATGTCCCTGTCAAAAAGCATCTATATCACAGGATCACCTTTCTGACAAAAACGTTTGTCATTTCTGATTTATTACCATATTGTGCTGTGAACCCTATGATGCCATCAGTTTATTGCTGTTTCTTGCTGAAGTTTTTTTTTTTTTGCAACTTTCACACTGTATCCCGTCCAAGACACAGTGTGAGATATGATTTTTTTATACCTCCCTTTTCCCTGTGTTTCTGTTTTCCTATCTAAATGAAAAAAGCTGCGCCTCCCACATGGCCGCGGCCTCAGACACCTCCATCCCACCATGTCTGTTTGTTTATGCTTTACTCGGACGGGTTAAACTGAAATGTAATTTTGTTGTGCTTTGGTGCAATAATAAAGCTGTTTCTGATTATTCTGTTATTTAGGTTTCTTGGCGTATTTCATATTTATGTTTGAAAAAAAATCTGACATCAATTTAATGTAGCTCCACAAAAAAGAAGACAATAAGACTTTTTGGACTGCTTGGCTCTTATCGTCAACACATATTTCATGATGTTGATCATTTTCCAACATGATCTTTTAATATGAACTCAACACAACCACTCCAGGATTATGAAAAAAATAATATATATATATATATATATATATATATATATATATATATATATATATATATATATATATATATATATATAATAAAATAAATGTCACATTTTTGTCATCTGTGTATGTTTCCCATACTTGACAGACGAAATTGGTCTCTGCATTTAACCCAACCACCACCAGGTGGTGCAGTGAGCAGCCGTAGTCAGCGCCCGGGGAGCTGGGGAAAATAGATGTGCACTCATAGACACCCCAAGGTGTGCCGTGGCCGGGGTTCGAACCTGGGTCCTTCGGATCCCAAGTCCGATTCCCCTGCCACTACACCATCTTGGCCCCATATATGTATAATATATATTTATATATATATATGTATATATATATTATATATATATANAAATGTATAAAACTTACTTACTAACTTATCATTTCTGTGAGTGTGGTATATGAGGTGGAACAACATTTTGTACATAGGGTTTTTACATCCAACAACAGCAAAAATATAAAAAGAAACAGCAAACAAGGATCTAAGGTATAAACTAAGATATACGCTAAACGAACGTCAAACTGTACGCTAAAAGATCTAAGATAAATACCAGTCACTGATAGTGCCAAACAATACACCAAATATCAGCAGGATGAACATGAGTCGTTGTGGGTGGATGAGTAGGAATGAATGAATACAGCAGCATGAATAATCAGCAACATGAGATCAGCAGCATGGACAATCAGCAGAACATATCAACATTCAATCAAAGTTGTATTACAGTGATTTTTTTATTTTCACAGTGATAATCCTGATTAGGGATTCATGAGTCCAAAAGGTTCAGGGTAGAAGCTGTTCCTCAGTCTAGTGGTTCTGCACTTAATGATCCTCAATCTCCTGCCTGGGAGGTGAAATATATTTCTATCAGTATTACACCTATTAATTACACCTATTATATTCTAAGATTGTGTTTACTTAATTTCTGCCTTATAATGTGAAACGTGATCTAAGGCGGAACCTTTTACTCCCGGGCTTTGTTTTCACTAGGGAACAGTTACACGCTTGCACAAAACAAACAGACCCAACACTTGAAGTTTACATATGAAGCTGGTAGCTTATTGTCTGAGAGGCAGATCACGTCACAGAGTAGGGAGGTCCCAAAGAAGTTCCAGGGCGTTTCCAAGGCGGTCTGGTCCCAGGATTGGTCCCACGAGGCGATGACGTCATCTGGGGGTATAAAAACCGTGGTCCGCCTTCGAAGGTTCGTGTGTTGGAACTTGTGATCGGTGAGAGGTCTGTTTGCAGCTGCAAGGTTTATGCTTTATGTACAATAAACCTGCAAATAACTTGCACATTCGTTTCAGAGCCTTCCTTCAACCTTTGAACACGTAACAGAGGAGCAGGGCAAAAAGTGTGTGCTGGGTGAGTGTGGTACTTCATGATGCAGGTGGCCCTCGTCCTGCATCTGGAGGTGTAGATGTCTGTGATGGTGGGGAGGCTGACTCCAACAGACGTCCGCGCAGCCTTCACCACTCTCTGGAAAGCTTTTCTTTCTGCAACTGTGCAGCCACCATGCCACACGTTGATGCTGGAGCACAGGATGCCCTTCATTGCACATCTGTAGAAGGAGGTGAGGACTGAGCTTCCCAGACCAGCTCGTCTTAGCTGCCTGAGGAAGTAGAGTCTCTGATTAGCTTTCTTGATCAGGTTGTTAGTGTTGATTCCCCAGCTGAGGTTGTCATTCAGGTGCACATCCAAGTACCGTACTTTTCGGCGTTTAACACGCTTCTGTGTATAACCCGCTTTGTCCAATTATTGTCAATAAATTGGAAAAATCCATAAATAACACGCTTCGCCCTATAAGACGCATCTATTATGCGTCACCGCTATGCGACGCGTCAGCGCCTCATTTGCCCTGCTGAAAATGGCGGCAAAAGAAGCGAGCCAGCATGGAAGGACTTTACAAGATAACATGGTAAAAACTATTATTTCTTTGCTGAGAAAAAATATATTTCTTAGCTGACATTATAGCACAAGGGTTCCTGAGCTTAACCGTTCCTTAATCAATTCACGAAATGGTCAAATCTGCTAAATTTAAATTGTTTCGGTTTGACGTCTTCCAAATGGTCGAGTGCGCTACTATAAAATAAAATATAAAAAATTTAATTTGATCTCAAATGTCTTATACAGGTCAACAGTTTGTAAATGAAACCCCATATAATTACACTCTGTAAGCAGAAAAAATATCCACCGAGTGGTTTATGATTTATAACAATATAAACGGAAATAAAACCGAAGCTACAAGACGATTCCGTCTCTAAAAAACGAATACAAATTTGAATTTTATATCAAATGTCTCATACAGGGCAACAGTTTGTACATTAAACCCCATATAATTACACTCTGAAAGCCTAAAAAATATCTGTCGAGTGGTTTAAGAGCTGTTTATCTAAACAGTAAGTTTGTGGTAGCTATACTGCTAACAACAAAGCTAAAAGAGCAATTTGTTTTAGCTCTAAATATCTTCTGCAGCTAACAGTTTGTAAATGACCACCAAATAATTACGCTCTGTAAGTTTCAAGAAAATCTGCGGTGTGGTTTATGAGTTATCTTGCAAAAAAAAAACAGCTAACAACTGTTGGCGTTGATTCTTATTCGCCCCGAATTCGTTATTTTGGTTTCACTTTGGATCAAAAAGGAGAGATACACTTAAACACGACAGACGCTCACTTAAAGTTCCAAACCAGTTTAATTAATCATAAGTTTAAAAGTCACAGAATACATTTGTTATATTTTATAAGCTATATATATATATGATCTCATATGAGAAGACAGAGAGAGAAAGAAAGAAAGATAGAGAACAAAGAGAACATGAATGCGCATTCAATAGAGACAGCATACAACCTGATGGGTTGGTCCCTTGTGGCCTGCTTCTGCGTTGTCTGTTGGAGGGAAACTTATATTTTTATACTCTTCTGTGGGGCGTTTTCTGCTCTCAACCAATAAGAGAAGTTTTGCTTTGTTTTCTTGTAGGGTGTTTCCTGCCTTAACCAATAAGAGCAGTTTTGCTTTGTTTTCTTGTCCTACCCCACTGCCAGAAAGCTCCTGTTCTGGTTTACCCAGGCCTCAGGGGGTTTCAGCTTACTCTGGTTTCCAAAACTAAATATACAACAATGCTGAGCACCCACAAATCACAAACACACTAGTAGACCACCAAGTGACCAATCAGTGCAACTGGACACCAAACCACACCAAAGACACACATAGATTAGGGCTTGTTCTGACACTCCCTGACTAAGCAAACATGCAGAACCAGAGAGTGGCTTTCAGTGGACTTCTCCCAGTCATATATTCTACAAAGTCGTAAAACTGACAAAGAGGCATCAGGTCTCCTCATCATGCTCCAAGCCTGCAGGACAGGCACAAACTGATCATTCTTTAATAACTTCACCAGAATAGATTTTATAAGAGAGAGACTGGTCATTTTAACACTGTTTGAAAACCCCTCTTGGAGAATAAAAACACGAGGACAAAAACACATTTTTATTTTATAACACAACATAGCTAACAGTGATTAGCTCCAGAGCAGGAGGCCGGGCAGCGACAGATTCAGTCCGACCAGAGGAGGCTTTTTCCTGACACATGAGCTAGAAACGGTCGGTGTACTCCTCTGGACGTGTCCCCCTAGCGGACAAAAGTGGTACTGCACCATTTTTTGCCCAAAATGAAAAACAGCGATATCAGAGCCAAAAATGGGTCTAAGAATATGGGAAAAAATCCATAAATAAGATGCTTCGGCGTATAATCCGCAGGACATTCAAATGAATAAAAAAACTGTGTGTTATACGCCGAAAAGTACGGTATTGTAACTAAACTACTTTCACCGCAGATGCTCCTATGTTCAGGAAGGTAGTTGAGTTTGTTCCGTCTGAAATCCATGACCATGACCATCTCCATCGTCTTATTCACATTGAGGTTGTTCCTCCTACACCAGCACTCCAGGTGTTCCACCTCCTGCCTGTAGCTGGACTCATTGTTTCTGATGCATTCAATCACCGCTGTATCGTCTAAACTTTACAAAATGGCAGCCTGGATGGGTAGGTGCAGTCAAATGTGAGAAGAGTGAACAGCACACAGCCGTGAGGGGAGCCTGTGCTGTGGGTTATGGTGGAAGAGGAGAAGTTGTGGATCTTCACCAGCCATCCTCTCATGTGTAAATTATTAGAAGTAATTTATCTGACAAAAAATAAAGTTTTATATTTTTTTTGTTCTGGCTTACTGTAACTGTTACATTTAGTGATTTTTTTTTTACCTCTAAAGAATAGGTAATATGCTATCCCAATTAAAAAAGGTGCAACCGTTACTCCAATGTTATTGGTTAAATTACAACACTTTTTCTTTCTTTCTGAGACTCATCTTCCACTCCTCTGTCACACGTATACATCTCTACACCCTCCCTCTACCACTGATTCCTTTCATCTTCTCGCATCAGTGTGTGTGTCATTCAAGGAAGCACTTTTCTTTTAAACAATGAATTTATTCTTGGCATGGCAAATTATTCCTTTCCCAGAATGGAAATTGGCTTGTTGCCTATTAGTTCATTCATTCAGAAAGCTCCTTGAAGGTACCAGAGTAGCACAATTAGTGGCCACACAATCACAAATATTAAAAGCAAAGCAGAGTTCTTGCTCTTACAGCTCATTCATGACTGAGGAAATTAAAAAAAAAAAATTGTATTGACTAAAGAAAAGTGAGAAAATATAAGGAAAAAGTTAATAAAATAAGCAAAGTTGCATTTTTTTAATTGATCACTGCTGAGAGCTGAAGGTGGACAACAATATAATTTTTCCTGTTATTACCAAAATATCATGAATCCTGGAATGAATAAAACATAGCAATCATTGGATGCAATTGACACATCAAATCTCTATGTTATGTACATCAAGATATTGAGCTAAAATTGAGCTAGAATTTGACATGGTAGTGGTTGATAGTAATAACCAACACACACAGTACTCGAGTGTGATCTCACATGAGATTGTCCAAATTGTTTGATGCAAGGATGTCCAAACCTGGTCCTGGTGATCCACTATCCTGCATGGCTTAGAGCACATATGTCAGAGTCCCGGCCCGCGGCCCAGATCCGGCCCGCAAATTAAATATTTATGGCCCCCTGAATGATATTTAATTACTATTAGAAACGGCCCGCAGGCCACAGCCGCCCACTGGTGTTTTGCGCGCACCAAAACTACATTCCCCACAATGCAACGGTAGCAGGGGTGGGGCCAATCCATTGTGTCTCGAACCCAGAAGAAGAAGACCCGCCTCACTTCACATTCAGGAAATCCAGTTACTTGGCCAGCTCCAGCGTGTGGGGAGTAGCACTGTAGCTAACAGCTAACCAACTTTTTATTGTAACATGTCCGCTGTGTGGAAGTATTTTACACTAAACACCGCAAGACAGCAACATGCAATGTCTGCAGAGCCATAGCGCCACAGGTTATGTTAGGTCAGGTTAGTTTTACGTTGGACATTCGAGCTCCGTCGCTTCAGCGGGACGTCACTCTCGCTGAACCGAAACAGGGAGACTGACAGCGGCCAGCAGCGTCTAGTCCTACCCGCTGTCCTAAAGGCTGAGTTATAGTAGCGCTTTGGTCCGCAAGCTGGAGCGCGCGCGGCGCTGCATTCATAGTTTCGCCACGTTGTTTATAGTTGACGCACGGCGGAGCATGGCAAAGTGCTGTTCTTTGAGCCCAGTCCACGACGTCAACGGCAAAAGTCAACGGTGCGGCGCACGGCGCCGCGCGTGGCGCGTGCACTTGGCTTGCGGAGTTTCAAAAATTCGGAGGTGTGCGACACGCACCAAGGCGACGCGCAGGGCCAACGCGCAGGGGGCGGGGACTGCGATATCGCGTCACTTCTGGCGCACGTCCCTCGCACGCGGCGCGTCGACTATAAATCTAGCTTAACCGTCTCGTATGACGGGACAGGCAGAGAGCGGCTGACCGGATTTAACAATAAAAACACACAGCTGAAGCCCCGGATCTCAAATGTTAACAGAGAAGTTGCTAAACTTCATCATCATTAATTACCAACAGCTATCAGCTGTAGATAATGAATGATTTCGCAGCTTGATACTTGCAACCAACAGTAAACAATCATAAAAAAGCATATTAATTAAAAATCATAAGAAAACTATATTAAAAAAACACAAAACATAAACAGCTACATTATAAAACAATGTAAAATACTAAAATCAGGAACATGTCTGTGTTGATTTCTGCCAAGAACTTAGCAGATGTAAAGCTATTTAACATTGTATTTAATTCATTTATTCAATCAAGAGACACAATAAAACAAATTCATCAAAAAGAAAACACAATGAAAAGAGTGTAGAAAGAAAAAAAAAATGTATCACCCCCTTATAATGAACATTGAACCAGTCCGGCCCTTGGCTTGTAGCAAAAATTTTTTTGTAGCCCTCGGTGTATTTGACTTTGACACCCCTGGCTTAAGAGGATTCTTTGCTCCAACACACTTGATTTGAATGAATGGGTGTTTACAAGGCTTCTGCAGAACATAAAGCAGTAAATTCAGCTGTTCAAACAGTTATGTTCAGTGGTGTCAAAAGTATTCACATTCATTACTCAAGTAGAAGTATAGATACTGGGGTTTAAAATTACTTCTGTAGAAGTAGAAGTATCAACTCTAGCTTTTTACTCAAGTAAAAGTAAAAAAGTACTGGTTTCAAAACTACTTAAAAGTATAAAAGTAAAAGTAGCGTAAGAAAAAGCAACAACAAAGACAAATGCTTAGGCTGCACCACACATACTATTGTATACAACCCCACCTCCCCCACAAAAATCATTTTTTTAGACTAGATTATATTATATTGTTAATGTTGAAAAACTAGGGGTGCACTAAGCTACCTGTCTTAACTGCATATATGCCCATTGAAAATAGGGTTGCCAACTCCTTGATAAATAAATAAGGGACACCTCTCGGCAGGGCTGGTCACCCCATTTAACCCCCCCCCACACACACACACACACACACACAAACACCCTGCCTGCCCCTCCTCACTTTGAAATCAACCTGAATTCATTTGGATACGTGTTTTTGAATTATAAAAATATGTATAAACAAATTATTACACAATTAACCATTTATTTTTAGTGCAAATAGAATTGCCAGAAACAAACATATCTTTTGAAAATTATGTATCTTTCTTAAACAGACCTCTGTCCTGCTTAATAACTTAAAACAGAATTATGTATCTTTCTTAAACAGACCTCTGTCCTGCTTAATAACTTAAAACAGAATTATGTATCTTTCTTAAACAGACCTCTGTCCTGCTTAATAACTTAAAACAGAATTATGTATCTTTCTTAAACAGACCTCTGTCCTGCTTAATAACTTAAAACAGAATTATGTATCTTTCTTAAACAGACCTCTGTCCTGCTTAATAACTTAAAACAGAATTATGTATCTTTCTTAAACAGACCTCTGTCCTGCTTAATAACTTAAAACAGTATTAAATAACAAAAAATCAATACGAACATTCTGTAATAGTGCATTTAGTGCAACGTGCAAATAAAGTTTGTAGTAAATCTGTAAACATAAACACATTGTGCCTCAAAGGCACAATGGCCCTCATGCACGAACCGTTCGTACGCACAGATTTGTTCTTAAACTGTGCTTACGAGTGTTTTAGGATCATTTGTGGCATCCAACAATGTTTTCGTATCCTACGATTTTCTTCAGATACGAACAAAATTTACGAGTGGTCCGGACCTGTCGTATAATTTAGGAGCGGTGCGCCACGGCTCTTCTGAATAAGTGAAACTACATAGTTGTTTACACTAACATTAAAAACATTTGACCATCCGACACCTGCGGGGGGTGGGGGGGTAGCCACAGCGCGACTGAGAGCAGATCTCCGAACGCGTGAAGTTCCTCCTTTTACTTCATGAGTTTGAATGAATGGACACTTCCTGCTGTCTGACAGCAGGAAGCTGTGGCCTTATATGGTGTTTTGAGGGGTGGGAATTATGTAAATAACCTTCACGCGTGCACGCGCAGCTGTTTAGGACAGGTGGGATTCATTAAATTTACGCACTGCATTTACACACGTTTCCTCATGATAGAAGACTTTGTTGAATCTGACGTGGCATGTTCGTACGAACGCTTCGTACGAACAAAAGTAGGAGAAATTTAGGATAAAAATATGAACATTTTCGTGCATGAGGGCCAATGTGATAGGTCACTAGAAGTCAGTAATCAACTGATAAAAAAAAACAAAAACTTTCAGCTTACCTCAATATTAGGCATGTAACGAGATCTCGTTGTACGTCTTCAAACCGAAGGGTAAGGCTTTGAATTCATAAGCCTTTCCCTCGAAAACAAAACAAAGGAATTTTCTGTTTCCTTCACACGCCTACATGGAAATAGGCATATTTCAAATCCAATGTACATGCATAGTCTCCTGGTCTCACAGACTGGAGAACCTGCCGCAATGTAAGCATCTTAAACTTAAAAGTTTTTATTCTCTTGTTCAGAGTCCTGAGATCCAGGATCGGTCTCAGGGAATGATCCTTTTTGGGTACCAGGAAGTACTTGCTATAGTGGCCAGAGCGTAGTTTGCGTTTCGGGACCAAACTTATTACTCCCTTCTGCAACATCGTCAATACTTCCTCCCTCAGCATGTTTGCGCGTGCATGGTTAATGTTTGATTGTAGTACCCCTATGAAGGGGGCGGTCTCCTAGTGAACTGCAGCTTGAGCCCGTGACATATAGTCGTCATGACCCATTCGTTTGGTAGACACGCCCTCCAGGCCTGCGCATGCGCCATGAGCCTGGAGGGCATGTCTAATTGCTGCACGTCATGTTTGAGTGCGGGAGGAGTGCCCTTTGACCCTTCTCGCACGCTCTCGAGCAGGTTGGTCAGCCCAACAGAAGATATCGCGAGATCTGATTGTCTCAGGTAGAGCTCGTGTACCTTGCTGCGGTTCATAGTTTGACCACATAGTTTGTGTTTTATGAAAGTGGGACTCGAGTCAAGAACCAGGGCAGTCTATGCTTTGGTACTTTTATTTTTGTACATGCATGAAACAGTGTTTGTTTTGATTACACATACAGTAGGCGAGTCATGTTTAGTGCACGTACACATGTCACCAGCACCTCGTAGTGTTTTACAAATGGAGACTGGGCTAAAAAGGTCAAGTGCCCATACCGCGTTGGCGGGCAAACCTGTAAAATTATTAATTTGTCCTGTTTCATCAGGCCCGAATCTGCTTTCCACACGGGGTCAGTGAAGAGGCCCCTCGCCGATACTAGAAAGTCTCACTTTCGCCAGCATGTCTCTTCCGTAGGAGGCGACGCATGTCTTCCTTTGGGGGTGCAAAGCTTTTCCTCAGCAGATCCTCACGGAGGGCTTCCGCATGTTTGTGTCATTGTTCCAACCTGGCCTGGATACGTTCCAGGGCTCCCCCGAAGAGTCCCGTCGGCTCGATCGGGTGCTGGAGGAAGGGGGACCTCTGGTTTTCCGGGAGGTCCGATAAAGTCAACCAAATGTAGCGTTGGGTGACAACCACTTCCGCCATCACTCTGCCTTATGTGATAGCTATTGTCCCTATCATGCGAAGCACGAAGTCAAAGGCGCGGCGGGCCTTTTCCATGACCTCCGTTACGGCTTGTTTGTTTGTTGTTACCTGGAGTTCCTGCAGCTTTTCTGCCAGATACGCCTGTATCATGGTCGATGCGTTCATCACGTGAGCCGCAAGACCCTGAACCTTGTAGCACTTTTCAAGCTGTTTCTCCGAAGCGCGGCAGGCCCTGCTGGGTAACGCTAGCTTCGCCCCCGTAGCTGCGGGGGCCAGATGAGCCGCCAGGGTTTCCTCTATCAGGGGTGCGCTGGCGAGGCCTGCTGCTTTCATTCCAGCGACATCCAGGAGTCGGGATAGTGGCAGCGTTATGGGAGCTCAGGGTTCCGCCCAGGAGCATGTGAGCTCCGTGAGGAAGTCTGGGAAAATGGGCATTTTTTGCGACATCGTCGGCTGTTGCTTCGCATAAAAGTAGTTTCCCACCAGCCTCGTAACCTGTTGGCGAGGCGTGGGGTCTGGCCACGCGACCTGCAGGGTATCCGCCGCCCTATGGCACAGGTCGAACAGAGCAGGGACCGACACGTCCGGTTCCGATAGAATTTGCGCCAGGTTCTGAGAGGAATCCACAATTTTTCCTCTGCAACCGTATTTGGCATCTTGGTCAGATGCTTCGGGCGTCGAGTCCTCGATGGGAACTGAAGAGTCAGACACGTTCTCATCCTCGACTTGACCGTTGCATTCCAGGTCCACATTCTCGAGCTCTTGCTTGGGAGCGAGCAGCTTTGTGAGGCCTGCGGCCTTCAGCGCTATGGACTTCGCCATGGATTTAGCCAACGCGTCCGCGCGGCATTTCCTCACTACCGCCGGCATCCGACAGCAGTGGGAGCAGGAGTCGGGGGATTCCAGCGCTTTTCTTGCATGCAGAATCCCTAGGCAGACATGACAGGCCTCGTGGTTGTCCGTCGCCGAGAGGGAGTAGCCGCAGTTGCTGGGGCAGGGGCGCGAGCGAGGGCTCGTCTTCCTTCTGGCTTTCTTCTGAGTCTTTGTCCTCCGTTTTCCCTTCTCGGGAGCCATGTCCGGAGACGAGAAGCATAGAGGCTGTTCCTAGTTTCCTTTCGTTCGAAGCCGTCCTCTCCGTTGTCTTGCTTTCGCTGGTTAGCCTGCTAATGGTTAGCAAGGAGGGTTGTGACACAGTTAGCGCCGTCGAGCGAAGTAGCTGCGGAGAGAGAAGAAAACTTTGAGGTAAGTAGAAAAACGCTGGACTAGCTTTCGCCAGCCCAGCAGTACGTAGGAAAAATTCTCTGTACGCTCAGCGTAGGGAGCAAGCTCACCTCTGATCGAGCGATGCGATAACAGAGAAGTCCCACGAAGTTCAGGTTTTAAGCGAGGGGAAGGGCAATAAGAGATCAATGGATGGGCGTCAGCGGCTTAAATACCCAGAGGGAGGGGACTCTGGCATGACGCTGACGCCCCTACCGTAAAGGCGCAAATGTATTCCTTCAGGTAATCGCGCGGGGGCGCAATTTCCCATAGCAATATGTTGCACCGAGTGACATGACTGATAAGGGAACATGTGTCAACAGATTCTGAACCAACAACAAGAACTCTCTAAAAACCTGGCCCAACTGGGTGGAATGGTCCACAAGCTGGGACAACCGGCATCTTTACCGTCCCACTCCGGAACTAGCAACGTTAACCACACCCCACAAACCTCTGGACAACCTACCCAAAATCTTGCTCGTGAGCCCGAGATGAAACCCAGTCAATTATTTTCCGGCAAATCTGAACAGTTTGGTGGCTTCATGCTATAATGTAATTTAGCTTTCAGCAGAACTCCACAAACCTTCTCCTCCAATTCTTCCCACATCTCCTACATTGTGTCCGCTCTTCAAGGAGAAGCGGTACGATGGGCACATGCTTACTTTGGGTCCCTTTCAGTGAATGACTATACATTTTCCACCTTCTTTAATGATTTTCAGAGGGTTTTCGAGCTTCCCCTGCATCAAGAAACAGCCTCCAAGAGACTAATGGCATTATGCCAGGGGAAACAATCTGCGACGGACTTTGCTCTCCACTTCCGGATTGCTGCCAGAGAGGCCGGA
>JBBPBX010017096.1:0-17920 GCA_038048925.1 Garcialebias charrua | reverse complement strand
TTTTTCTTTTAGACATTTTGTCCTTCATCCAAAGGACTTCATCAGTCTGAGGAGCCACAACAAACTCAGTCCCACAAGCAGCACACCCACTAAGTAGACCAACCAGTTTGATGGTGATAAGATGGTTTGTGGGGCCCACCCTCGCCCCCCTCGACTCTTCTGAGGCAGATATAGCCAAAGTGGTTCAAAACATTAATGCTCAGTTTTCCAGGTATAAAATCCAACAAAGTTCATCAGGTCACCTGGACGGGTTATTTTCTTCTTTCAAACAAAGGTGATACCTACAAAGTACAAAGTGTACTGGTTTTTAATGAAACATTAGAGTCAAACTGGCTGAGACACACTGAAGCCTGATCCAAGGTTGTTCCTTTGGGAACAGATTTAAGAGAAAAAAAGTCCAAAAACTTAACAACCAAATGAAGTCTACTACTGATAATTCTTTCAAACTTTATTTAGACAGGTTAATCCCACTGAGCCTCGGGAATACATTCACAAGAGAGACCTGATTTTAACAAAGAGTGATGACAACAGTAGACAACAAAGACAACAGTAGACAACAAAGACAACAGTAGACAACGAAGACAACAGTAGACAACAAAGACAACAGTAGACAACGAAGACAACAGTAGACAACGAAGACAACAGTAGACAACGAAGACAACAGTAGACAACAAAGACAACAGTAGACAACAGTAGACAACAAAGACAACAGTAGACAACAAAGACAACAGTAGACAACAAAGACAACAGTAGACAACAGTAGACAACAAAGACAACAGTAGACAACAAAGACAACAGTAGACAACAAAGACAACAGTAGACAATGATTTAAAGGGATGCATACAAATTGAGAATAACAAGTGAAAATAAGATGATGTTTAAAAAAAGCTAGTTTGTAGGGCGATGTAGAAAACTAAAAAGAGGAACATGTCTGCATTGGTTTTTGCCATGAACTTAGCAGATGTTTGAAGCCACTTAGAGAGGTCAAGGTCGAGAGCTTCAGGTCTTACATCTTAGAATGTCTTACAAAACTCTAACAACAAACCTAAAGAAGCTTGGAATGCTAAATAATCTGATAAATTTAAAGTCTTTACATTTTAATTCCTGGGCTAAACAAAGTGAAGGATTTGACTGCTTTTTATACATTTACAAATGTTTTATACTTTTTCACAAATCTTTTACATGCTTTAGAAATGTCACTGTCAGATCAGTTTATTCAAAAGGTGTGTACTATCGGTATTTCACATATAAAGACATCACTGTAGATTAGACGAGCACATACTCACATTTCTTAATATTTCACAGATATTTCACATAGGCCTAACTTTAGATTAGATTAGTACATTGTCACATTTCTGAATAATAAACTTTATAGTTCACAATTTAGACTTACTAGTTTTAATTAATCATCAGGTAAAACTCTCATAAGTGAGTAACCCTCCATTTGCTGTCTTGCTTAACAAGGCTGCTTCATTCCCTGCAAAGTAACACCAGCAGGAGGGGGGAGGGTGTTCAACAAAGCTGGCATATTGATTATACTGTACTTTGATTAATACACATAAAATACTTTACGATGAACACAGTTGATTAATTAGTCTTTCATCAATGCTAACACACTAATCATTTGATACCAAAATAGTATACTAACAATTAGGCAACCAGAGCAAGCAGATTTTAAGCATGAACACAGAACCTGATTTTAGATACTGTACAAAGGGTCTTAAACCATCGTTATCAGTAGCATGAGGAATGCATGCATCAAAAGGCCTTGGTGTCTTAGGGCGGAGCTGAGACTGTGGTTGCCAGAGTAATCTAGACTTTACACTGTGAGTGTTTGAGCTTAAATGTCACTCACAAACTTTAACCTATCAGAAAGCAGACTGTCTGAATTCTATAAAAGACAGGAACACCACACCCATCCTGAGCATCTTCTTTAGATCTCCTGAGAATCAGGTTTGTGCGTCTGGGTGCTCCTTATATGCATATAAATCTGAACATGTTCATGTATTACTCTGCCTATCTGTAATCTCTGTTGTCCAAATAAATCTTTTGAACTAAGGTGACGTCTCGATGTGCTGGCTGTTTTGAAACACGACTGGTAGTCCCTTCAAAAGGTTATGTGATCTTGGTTGGCAAGTGACAGCCTGTGCCTTGACGGATTTGATTTAAGGTTGAATCATTAGGATATGAAAAATACCACAACCCTGGTTTAAAGGTGTTGGTTCTCAACATTTGTTGCTGAGAACAGAACCACATTGCTCTTGAAAATTTCTCTGCCCCACAACAACTGATTATAAACGTGAGAACACTTCCATCACATTTCATCTGTCATGCATTTTAGTTTTCTGCAGGTTCTGGAGAGACGTCACTGATGCTGCCTAAGAATCCAGTAGCACATCAGTAAGCCCTCATCTACAGAAGTTCATTGATTATTCTAAACTGCAGGGGTGTTTCAAGTAGTTTCCACTTGCAGCCAAGATATCTATAACTTTTTGTTGTACAAATACTGTACATAATTCAATAGGTAAAAAAGGTAAAAAAGAGAAACATTTCTTTTTAAAGATGTTTGTAATGCACATGGATGTGAATTTTGTCTTTGAATGTGTACAGTATGGTAGCACACCATCTCAGTAAAATGTCATTTATTTATACATTTTTCAAATTGTATGTAATGAATTTCACTGGAGAATGCACATCAGCACACTGCAGGAGAGGAAGATGAATTACTGAAGGCCATGCTTCTACAATCAATTTACTTCTATTGTGTAGAATGAAAAGGAACCGACTGTATGAAACAAGAAAATAACATAAAATATAACATAAAAATTCTCACTGTGTAAAAATCATAGCATATCTGTACATGACAAGCTGTTAAACAAAAGGAGGACAAAACAAAAACTGTAAAAATCTATTCAGGAATCCAATTTAAAAATATTACTTCTAATTAAGTTGGTTGCTTTGCACATTTAAGAATTAAAAGCACATCGTTATATGTGCTGCACTGCATGTTTTGCAGAGAAGTAGAAAAATTAATCAATAGATGCAGTCAAGAAAGTCTCTAATAGTTCCACAGATAATACACTTAAAGCAAGAAGAGTAAATTAGTTTTACTTAAAAAGTGCAGCAATTTGTCTCATCAATTACCAATTAGAGTGTAAGACAATAAATAATGACAATAATGGTGTCTCTCTTTTTATCTGTTACCATCATGGGATTATAGTAAAGTGTGAGAGTATCTGTGTTTTGTTTTCTTGTGCCATGTGTCCTGCCTTCCTCATTGTTTCTTCCCTCATGTAGCCAGCTCCTGTCTCACCTGTCCTCAATCCCAATCACCCCAGGTGTTCATGTTCTGTCAGTTTGTTTCTTCCCCGTCCATGGACGGTCCTCCCAAGGTGTTCTTTCATTCAATCTTTATTTCTACAGGTTAGTCTCAATGAGCCTCGAGGACTCATTTACAAGAGAGACCTGATTTAAACAAAGAACAGATGAGGTACAGACAACAATAGACACTCATATAAAAGGAAAAGTAAATAGAAGAAATGATGTAAAAATTAAACGATGCTCTCTTTTCCTCCACGTCACCCTGCTGGTTATATTTATGTAAGTTTTTGCTGCCACTTCAGCATTTTGTTTTTCATCTTTGTTAATAAATTTGAATTCTTTATTTGATATTTGAGTTTCCCACATCTGTCTGCACCCTGTGTTTAACTAAACCACAGATCATGATAAATTGGATTATTTTTTTTATTTTTTTACTTTTTAGGAACTACACAAAATTAATATTGTTTGTAGTCTGGCTAAACACAGTATAAGTCTGTAATATTTAATGCTAAAATATGTAAAGTGGTATGGATAATAAACTAATATGTAACTGGGGATGTATTGTTGTATATTTTTGTAAAACCACAATTCAGAACTAGTTTGAAGGGACGGTCTACCTCAATCCAGGGAATTGGATTATGGAATGGCTTGGAGAATGTAGTTAAAAATGCCAAGTCAATGTTTACATTTAAGAAAATGATCAAAACAATTTTTTTTAAAAATAGATATGAAATAGCGTAATGTGTATTGTATTAGAAAATTAGAAAGAGTTATTCATTTTGTACTGTTGCTGGAAGATTATTATTGTTTAAACTGATTGTTTGAAAAAGGTGCAGATATAATAAGATTTATTCTTCTTTCTGCTACATTTAATTTTTTTTATATTTTGTACGTTATCATTTATGGGATTGTCTTGTATTGTGTTTTTTGTAAAAAATTGAACAAATTTAATAAACATAAACATATTTGGTACTGTTAACTTATTATTTTTATATATGAATATTTCTGTTCAGTGCCCTGAGATGATTTCTGTTGTGACTTGGCTCTATATAAATAAACTGAATTGAATTGTATGTTTAAAATGACCAAAATATTTTAAGCTTAATTCAGAAATTCTACAAAGATCTGATCGAATCAAAGCATCTGTTTAAATTCCTACAATTTAAAAGTTGCATTTCTGTTAGAGAAATGTATTTTTGTTTTTATCTTACTCAAAAGGAGCCACACTCGACAGCAGAATATTTTTTATCTGGTTTTTACTTGCAAGATCAGATTTGCAGGACAGGTTACACAGATTTGCAGGAAGTACACACATGAAGACCATTCACAATAATCTGCCACGAACAGTGTGTGCTGCTTGTTTTTTTTTTACTCTTATCTGTTCAGCCGAGCTCACAGACTCCTTGAAGGAACAGCTGCATGCTGAAGCTTCACTCAGCTCCTCATCCAGCTCTCTCTAGCCGTTTTCGCATTGCACGGCCCTCCCCAGTCTGGCTCGTCTCTGGTTGGCCCGGAGCCAGCCCTGGCCCGCCCCCGTTCATTACGCACTGTCCGGAGAGCAAGCCTTGAAGTGGGTGGGGTGTTCACCTGACGTGGGTGGAGTGTTCTTGTGTGCGCGCTTACAGTGTTTTAAGAGAGGACACGCCGCTAAAACATTATTATATAATATAATATTTGTTAGCTGAATATATATATTAGTGTTTCTGAGTTACATTTTTGTTAATGACTGATTACAAATCAGCTTATGTTAGAACGTAAATAACACGAAGCGCGCACCCATACAGAGCATTTCCGCCTTTCAGCGCGACCTGAAGTTCATTAAATTATAACTAATATTCTCTAACTCTTGCGCGTAGCCAGGGTTTTAAAATATAACTGATAATCTTTGTGTTATGCCTGTGGTTAACACAAACTACTTCTTTTTATTTTATCCAATAAAAGACAAACGTAAAATAACTTGACCCAGGTGAGATTCGAACTCGTAGCCTACGGTTCAAGATAAAATGTAGGGCTTAACGCAGAGAACTTATCCTCTCAGCCACGTCGGCTTATTAGTTTTTTTGGAGTCCACCTTTCCTATGAAGGATTCGCCCCATGTAAAATTCTGGCACGTGTAGGATTTAGAGATTATCAGTTATATTTTAAAACCCTATACGCGCAAGAGTTAGAGAATATTAGTTATATTTTAATGAACTTCAGGTCGCGCTGAAAGGCGGAAATGCTCTGTATGGGTGCGCACTTCGTGTTATTTACGTTCTAACATAAGCTGATTTGTAATCAGTTATTAACAAAAATTAAACTCAGAAAAACTAATTCAGCTAATAATTTTTTAGGGGTTTCTGTAGTTAAATTTTAATGAAATTCAGCTAGCGCTGAGGTTGTTGTTAGAACGAGTCCAGCCCCTGCTGCAAACAACGAATCAAATGTGAGCAGTCCATGACGTCAAACTGGACCGGGGAGTCCAGCCTGATCAGAACCACGGTGGAGATGGTTCCAAAACTAGGGCGGACCCGGGAAAAAAAGTAAAAGGCGAACACGCCGAACCCGCGTTAGAAGGCGGGGCGGGCCGGGCCATTGAGGGCCGTGCAATGCGAGAACGGCTTCTGCTAACCCAAACATATGATTCATGGGCAGAGTTACCATTCTTTTCAGAGTTACCAGGGCTTTCTCTGTTGCAGGTCCAAGAATGTGGAATGTGTTGTGTCTTTACTCCAAGAAAGTATATTTTAAAGATGAAAGAATAATCCACTCGGTTATGGAAAAGAACGTGACTTTACTTGTCTTCAACTGGTCTCAACATTACACACAAATCACTACGCCGGCAGATCACCTCTAGGTAACCCGGCAACTAGGGGAGTGGTTCCGCTGAAGTAAATAGTTCCGCTGTAATGCACTACACTCCTCCCCTTTTAGAACAATGCTACGTAACTAAAATAACATACAACATACAGTAGCTAATGCATTAAACACAACTTGTCATTCAGTTGACAAACATTGAAACACCTTCCTTTTTTTTTTTTTAAATATACATATATTTTTTTAATCACACAAGACCCATAAGTGAAACTCATAAGTCTAATCTTTTCGGGGGTACCCTGAGTCGTTCAGGGTTACGCCTGGGAACCTGTAGCGTGCTCTCGGTAGGGGGCACTTCCTCTGCAACTGTGGGTGTCACTGTGCTGAGGTCAGAGTTGGTTCCAGGATCAGGTGGACGTGCTGGTTGCTCTGGTGTCTTTGGTTGAGCATTTAACAGCTGATCCACATGGCGTCTCCAGGTATGGTCTCCAGTGTCCACCTCATACATCAGAGGGCCGCTCCTAGTGATGATCTTTCCAGGCGTCCACTTTTCCCCTCGGTAGTCACGTGCCAGAACCTGCTGTCCCACGTCGAAGCTTCTTGGCGGTTCATCCGAAAAGCTGCTGAACTGTTTGTTCTGCACTTCTCTCCTCAGGTTTGGCTTTAGAAGGTCAATGCGAGATCTGAGCCGTCTGTTCATAAACAGCATTGCAGGTGTCTGATTGGTTGTTGCATGGACAGAGTTGCGGTACACCAAGAGGAAATTGTCAATTTTGTGTTGAAGAGAGATGTCTTCTTTTATCGTTGCTTTTATGGACTTTTTGAATGTTTGTACGAACCGTTCTGCTAATCCGTTTGTTGCTGGATGGTGAGGTGCTGACTTGAAATGCTTGATACCATTCTTTTTCATGAAGTCTTGGAATTCCTCAGAAGTAAACTGTGGGCCATTGTCACTCACAATTTGTTCAGGAAGGCCATACATGGCAAAGATGGTTCTCAGAACAGATATAGTCTTTTCTGATGTTGTTGAGTTCATTTGGACTACTTCTGGACACTTAGAGTGAGCGTCCACAGCTATAAGAAACATGGAGTTCATGAACGGGCCAGCAAAATCGATGTGCACTCTCTGCCAGGGTGCAGACGGCCATTCCCACGGGTGTAGGGGAGCCGGTGGCGGTGCGTTTTGAACGCTCAGGCACCCTGGACAGGTTTTGGTGATGTCCTCAATCTGTTTATCTATTCCTGGCCACCAAACGTAGCTACGGGCCAGACTTTTCATCTTCACCGTACCCACATGAGCCTCATGCAGACTGTCCAACACTCTGGTGCGAAGCTTGGAGGGAACCACCACACGTGATCCACACATCAAGGTTCCCTGGCAAACTGACAGTTGATCACGTCTTGCTGAAAACTCTGGGAAACAGGTATTCCCATGGGTAGGCCAGCCTTGTACTGTTATGTCGTACACCTTGGACAGTGTTGGGTCATTCCTCGTTTCTCTTCGTATCATGTCATTCGTAACTGGCAGCTGGTCTACCAGTGTTGTGTAAAACATTTCTACCGGGTCACCTGTTGACGACGGTTCCTCCACAGATGTTGACAGGGGGAGGCGTGACAAACCATCAGCATTGCAGTGTTGTTGGGTTCTCTTGAACTCAATGTCATATGAGTGTGCTCCTAAGAACAGGGCCCATCTCTGTAGTCGCGCAGCTGACATCACTGGGACTCCTTTTCGTGGATTAAATATAGACACTAGGGGCTGATGATCAGCCACTAAGGTGAACCTTCAGCCATAGAGGTAATGGTGGAACTTTTTTATCCCCCATACTAGGCTAAGGACCTCCTTGTCTATCTGTGCATAGTTGCGTTCAGCACTTGACAGGGACCTTGAAGCGAATGCAATTGGGCGTTCAAGTCCATTATCCAACGTGTGCGACAGTACTGCTCCGATGCCGTACGGGGATGCATCATATGCTAGACGGATGGGTCTGGATGGATCGTGGTGGGTAAGTAGCTCATCAGATGTTATTAGTCTCTTTGTTTCTGTGAAAGCCTTTTCACATTTTTCTGACCAATGCCATTCCACTCCTGTCTGTAACAGTGCATTTAGTGGATACAGCACTGAGGCAAGGTTGGGTAGAAACTTGTGGTAATAGTTGACGAGACCTAGGTACGATCTGAGTTGTGACACATTTTCAGGTTTAGGTGCTTTCAGCATCGCCTCAATTTTCTCTTGCGACTTGTGCAAGCCGTGTTTGTCAATAACATGTCCGCAGTAGGAGATTTCACTTTTGAAAAACTCACATTTCTCTCTCTTTGCCCGTAGGCCATACTCATTCAGCCTGGTGAGTACTTTGCTCAGATTTTGGAAGTGAGCATCATCATCTTTTCCTGTTATGATAATGTCATCCAGGTAGCATTGTGTTCCAGGTATGTCCTGGAGCACCTGATCCATGGCCCTTTGCCAGATGGCTGGGGCTGAAGCAACACCAAACACAAGCCGATTGTATTGGTAAAGTCCCTTATGAGTGTTGATGGTTAGAAACTTTTTGCTTGACTCCTCCACTTCCATCTGGAGATAGGCTTGTGACAAGTCAATCTTTGAAAACTTCTCCCCACCAGCCAAGGATGAGAAGATGTCCTCTATTCGTGGAAGAGGGTACTGCACCGTGCGCAGCACCGGGTTGATGCTCACTTTGAAGTCCCCACATATACGCACTTCACTTTTTCCTTTCTTCATCACCGGAACAATGGGCGTAGCCCAGTCACTCCAGTCGACCTTTGAAAGAATGCCGGACGTCTCCAAATTTTGCAGTTCAGCATTTATCTTGGGACGTAAAGCATATGGCACCGGGCGCACCTTGTGGAACCTTGGGTTGGCATCTTTGTCCAGTTCAATTTTTGCTTTTAGGTGTTTTAGTTTACCAATGCCTTTCTCAAACACATGTGCATTAGCCTCCAATAACTGTAGCAATCTCTGCTCAAACCCTCTGGTAGAGCTCTTAAGGTCTGTTGAGATATTCAGGGCTTTTATTTCATGCCAGTCAAGTTGAATTTTTCTCAGCCATTCACGCTCTAGTAATGCTGGGCCTTTGGTTTTCAAAACATAGAGCTCTAGCTTGTGTGTTTGGTCACCATAAACCACATCCACTTTAAGTTTCCCTTTTGGTGACACTTTTTCACCTGTGTAGGTTTTTAACATCACTGATGTGTTTTTCAGTGGTATGTGAGACAGTAGCCTGTCATAATCGGTTTTGGAGATCACTGACTGAACCTGTGTCCAGTTCCATCTTTAGTGTCACTCCAGACACTTTAGTCGTGATCCATATTATTTCCCTGTCTTCTTTGTTAATGTTATGCAGCTCTAAGCATGACAGGTCATCATCCTCACTGCTGTTTGTGTTGTCAGGGTGTTCTGTAACTTTGTGCATTTCATTTGTTTTGACCCTTGATTTAGGTTTAAAGCCTTTTTCTTTTCCAGCTTTTCCTTTTTGAGTATCGATTTGGGTTGATTTGCATACCCTTTCTATGTGACCTTGTTTGTGGCATTTCCTGCATGTCTTTTCTCTAAACCAGCAGTCGTTTGCATTGTGAGAGGATTTACCACACCTGTAGCATTTTTGTTTTCTTCCATTTAAAGACATTTGATGCACTTCATTTTCTAAGCTTTTATTTTGTAGCTCTGATGCACCTTTAGCTGCTGTTTCCATTGAGATAGATATTTCAAGTGCTTTCTTCAAATCTAGCTCTTTTTCAGACAGTAGCCTTTTTTGTGTGCTTGTACAATGCATGCCACATACTAATCGATCTCTCAAGGCATCATCAAGTCCAGTTTTAAAGTCACAATGCTGCGAGAGTTTGCGCAGTTCAGCCATATACTCAGATATGCTTTCATCTTTCATTTGATTCCTTTTATGAAATCTGAATCTTTCTGCTATCACTAGCGGTGCGGGATTCAAATGTCTCTGCAATGAATCAACAATGTCTTTATATGACTTGCTTGATGGTTTAGCCGGGCTCAGGAGATTACAAAGTAGATTTTACGTTTTAACTCCCATTAGACTGAGGAGGACAGAACTTTTTTTCTCATCCTCAATATCATTAGCGTCGCAGAACAACTCCACTCGCTCTATGTATGATTCCCAGTCTCCACTTGAGCTATCAGACTCTTCTACTTTTCCAACGGAAGCCATTTCAGTTTGCCGTTACTCACAGATCTGTTGCTAGGTTACGGTTTGTCTCCTGCTGTCAAGTTTTTTTCTTGTTTTTTTCTTCCCTCCGGGTCAAAACTCACTCCGTGCAGTAGTTTGGGGTCCAGATTACTCGTCGCCAATTTGTTGTCTTTACTCCAACAAAGTATATTTTAAAGATGAAAGCATAATCCACTCGGTTATGGAAAAGAACGTGACTTTACTTGTCTTCAACTGGTCTCAACATTACACACAAATCACTACGCCGGAAGATCACCTCTAGGTAACCCGGCAACTAGGGGAGTGGCTCCGCTGAAGTAAATAGTTCCGCTGTAATACACTACAGAATGAGTTGCTACTGAGTGTCAGGCAGGCTCCCACACTCACAGTCTTTAAGTCTCACTTGAAAACCCACTTCTATTCTCTTGCCTTTAACACAGTGTGATTTGTTTTGATCCTCTCTGTACTATACTGTACATTGTTCACCTTTTTAGTTAGTTTCTGTTGCTATTTGTATCTATATTTTTATTTTGTTTTCCTGTCCGCTGTGCTTGTTAGTTACAGCACTTTGGTTGGCCTTGTTGTTGTTTGAAGTGATCTATAAATAAATTGGTATGGTATGGTATTCTCAGCTCCAGTTTTCCCTCATTCGTGAACAAGATCCCGAGATACTTAAACTCCTCCACTTGGGGCAGGACCTCCTCCCCGACCCGGAGAGGGCATGCTACCCTTTTCACGAATGAGGGAAAACTGGAGCGTGAGATCGATAGGCGGATAGGTGCAGCGTCCGCAGTGAAGCGGGCGCTGTACCGGTCTGTCGTGGTGAAGAGAGAGCTGAGTCAAAAGGCAAAGCTCTCAATTTACCGATCGATCTACGTTCCCACCCTCATCTATGGTCATGAGCTTTGGGTTATGACCGAAAGAACAAGATCTCGGATACAAGCGGCTGAAATGAGTTTTCTCCGCAGGGTGGCTGGACTCTCCCTTAGAGATAGGGTGAGAAGCTCAGTCATCCGGGAGGGACTCGGAGTAGAGCCGCTGCTTCTCCACATCGAGAGGAGCCAGTTGAGGTGGCTCGGGCATCTGGTTAGGATGCCTCCTGGACGCCTCCCTGGTGAGGTGTTCCGGGCACGTCCCACCGGGAGGAGACCCAGAGGAAGACCCAGGACGCGCTGGAGGGACTATGTTTCTCGGCTGGCCTGGGAACGCCTTGGGATTCCCCCGGAGGAACTGCTCCAAGTGGCTGGGGAGAGGGAAGTCTGGGCCTCCCTACTTAGGCTGCTACCCCCGCGACCCGACCCCGGATAAGCGGAAGAAGATGGATGGATGGATGGATGGATGGTATTCTCAGCCTCTCAGCAAGCAGGTCCCCGGTTCAAATCCCGGTCCGGGGGCCTTTCTGGGTGGAGTTTGCATGTTCTCTCCGTGCATGCGTGGGTTTTCTCCGGGTGCTCCGGTTTCCTCCCACAGTCCAAAAACATGCATGTTAGGCTGATTGGTAACTCTAAATTGACCCTGGGTGTGAGTGAGACAGGTCCCTCTTGTAAATGAGTCCCCGTGGCTCAACGAGGCTAGCCTGTATAAATAAAGGTTGAATGAATGAATGAATAGCACCGTTAAAAAACACATGTATAACCTTTGACCAAAAAATCCATAACAATTTATTTTATTCATCCTTTTTTAAATGCATCAACTTTTAAGAATACATTTGGGACAAGAGAACATATTTTTTGTAGCTGTAAGTAATCTTTAATGCTCTTAAACCTTCAGATTTAGTTAATATCCCTGAGAAATCAATAAAATCTCTCTGACTTTAAAATTTCAGTAAACACTTTGTTTTCTTCATTCAGTTCTCTTCTTGTGTCTCAACCTCCCATCACCTTAAGAGGACATGAAGATATCTGGTGATGAATATTGATGAGCATATGGGACAAATCGGTGCTGTGTGTGTGTGTGTGTGTGTGTGTGTGTGTATGTGTGTGTTTGCAATACAAGACCTAAAGCCCTCCTTAAAGCTCCCTTGACATCATCTTTTAACTTTCCATAAAATGGCACAACACATATATATATATATTAAGATTGACCTCTGATCGTTTTTGCTAAAACAATGTGAAATGAATGAAAATTTCTCTCCAAAATAGTTTAAAACTAGCGCCGTTTTTTTTACATGATAAATACGGATTTTCCCGTCGCGCGATTATGACGTCACATGTAGACTCGGCTCGAACTGGCACATTGAATACAATGAGGAAGATACAAACGCATCCGTCCAATTTAGCCATTTAAAACTTTAGATTTTAGCGGTTTGTCTTCAGAGAAGCCAAAGTTATTTCGAGTGATCAACCAGAAACAGCAGGTTATAATTTTTTTTCTCCTGATGCTGTTTTTTGTAGACTTTTCACTTCAGGAAGTGAGCAGCTGTGTGATGACTTAGGAGCTGCAGGTTGACGAGGCAGAAGGAATTCTACAACATCTAAATCGTTTCCACAGCACTGAAATGGTAATATATTAGTTAATGTTTCTAATAATTATTCAACATTAATTTATAGTTTAAAAAATTAGTCCCTTTTAAAATATCTGTTAAATATTTTAATGTTTATTCTAACATACGTTCTGAAATTTTTAACTAGTTTTTATTTGTGTATTTTTATCCATCAATATTTTTTTATTTTGTTGTAAATTTACATTTATTTTAAACAAAAACACTTTTAGATGTTTGAATCAGTTTGATTTCATCCGTCCTGTTTGGTCCAAAAAATGCAGCTGAGATGTCTTGACTGGATACCTGTCCAGGTGTCCCTGTGATGGACTGGAAACCTGTCAATTCAAACAATAAATGATATTCACCCCAATTTTTTTAAATCATATAAATACTTTATTACTGGTACATATATAACAAAGCCCCGCTTTTCTGTTTAAGGTGTTGGATGATGTGATCAAATCTCCCTACACGTCATCCGAATCCGCTGACACGTCTCTTTGTTCAACTCTTCTTGCCCATGGAGAACTAAAACAACAGAAACGAAGAGGGAGAACACGACCCTGCTGTTAAAGTGAAAACAAGCTAATTCAAACTATGAGAATAAACATTTTGTGATGCTTCATTTGAGTGTTGTCTTTTTTAAGGCTACAAACTAAAAAATGTTTTATGGTGACATGTTTAGGAAAAAAAGTAAACCAGCATCCTTTTGACTTGTTCACTTTTTATTAAAATTGTTAAAGGTTTGTTTTTGATGAAATCTTATAGAATCTGCATATGGTGCCAAAATTAATGCTTGTATATTTTTAACTAGTTTTTATTTGTGTATTGTTATCCATCAATATTTTTTTATTTTGTTGTAAATTTACATTTATTTTAAACAAAAACACTTTTAGATGTTTGAATCAGTTTGATTTCATCCGTCCTGTTTGGTCCAAAAAATGCAGCTGAGATGTCTTGACTGGACACCTGTCCAGGTGTCTCTGTGATGGACTGGAGACATGTCCAGGTGTCTCTGTGATGGACTGGAGACATGTCCAGGTGTCTCTGTGATGGACTGGAGACATGTCCAGGTGTCTCTGTGATGGACTGGAGACCTGTCCAGGTGTCTCTGTGATGGACTGGAGACCTGTCCAGGTGTCTCTGTGATGGACTGGAGACCTGTCCAGGTGTCTCTGTGATGGACTGGAGACCTGTCCAGGTGTCTCTGTGATGGACTGGAGACCTGTCCAGGTGTCTCTGTGATGGACTGGAGACCTGTCCAGGTGTCTCTGTGATGGACTGGAGACCTGTCCAGGTGTCTCTGTGATGGACTGGAGACCTGTCCAGGTGTCTCTGTGATGGACTGGAGACCTGTCCAGGTGTCTCTGTGATGGACTGGAGACCTGTCCAGGTGTCTCTGTGATGGACTGGAGACCTGTCCAGGTGTCTCTGTGATGGACTGGAGACCTGTCCAGGTGTCTCTGTGATGGACTGGAGACCTGTCCAGGTGTCTCTGTGATGGACTGGAGACCTGTCCAGGTGTCTCTGTGATGGACTGGAGACCTGTCCAGGTGTCTCTGTGATGGACTGGAGACCTGTCCAGGTGTCTCTGTGATGGACTGGAGACCTGTCCAGGTGTCTCTGTGATGGACTGGAGACCTGTCCAGGTGTCTCTGTGATGGACTGGAGACCTGTCCAGGTGTCTCTGTGATGGACTGGAGACCTGTCCAGGTGTCTCTGTGATGGACTGGAGACCTGTCCAGGTGTCTCTGTGATGGACTGGAGACCTGTCCAGGTGTCTCTGTGATGGACTGGAGACCTGTCCAGGTGTCTCTGTGATGGACTGGAGACCTGTCCAGGTGTCTCTGTGATGGACTGGAGACCTGTCCAGGTGTCTCTGTGATGGACTGGAGACCTGTCCAGGTGTCTCTGTGATGGACTGGAGACCTGTCCAGGTGTCTCTGTGATGGACTGGAGACCTGTCCAGGTGTCTCTGTGATGGACTGGAGACCTGTCCAGGTGTCTCTGTGATGGACTGGAGACCTGTCCAGGTGTCTCTGTGATGGACTGGAGACCTGTCCAGGTGTCTCTGTGATGGACTGGAGACCTGTCCAGGTGTCTCTGTGATGGACTGGAGACCTGTCCAGGTGTCTCTGTGATGGACTGGAGACCTGTCCAGGTGTCACTGTGATGGACTGGAGACCTGTCCAGGTGTCTCTGTGATGGACTGGAGACCTGTCCAGGTGTCTCTGTGATGGACTGGAAACCTGTCCAGGTGTGCCTGTGATGTACTGGAGACCTGGAAACCTGAAAACACAAACTGATATTTTTATCAAAACAGCTATGGAAATTTATGTTTTTTGACGGTATTTGATATAAATTTAAATTTAAATTTAAAGTTCGTCTTTCACGTTAAACACATGTTGTTGCCTTTTCAACCTAACATGTCTAAAACTCTAATTTTCATCAAAAATACAGATCATATCTCAAAATAAAATGTGCTACTACTACCTTTTTTGTCTTCCCTCGCTACTCTGTCTAAAAATAGTGCCCTCAGCGGTAAACCGGAAGTGACATCACAGGAGGGGAACGTTCGTGCTTTAGCTAAGAAAGATATGGGATCGCACCAGGAGGAGGCGACAGATTACAAAGTTGTTTTGACATAAGTATGTCATCTCTGACTATTACATCAAATATCTAGCCAAATAACTTCTAGATACAGTACAGTATATACTACCTAAAGCTAAAAATGGTTTATATTTACATATAGCCTAAATATAGAGATACATGTACAGCATTAATTACACCACTGATGGATTTAACTACATTAGCCTTAGCTCCCTAAACAATTACTTTTTCCATCCTAAACCACTCGGTGGATATTTTTTCTGCTTTCAGAGTGTAATTATAAAGGGTGTATTTACTTAACGATCGCCTGTATAACACATTTGAGATGAAATTCGATTTTTTATTAATTTTTTAAGACATGCAACCGGGTGGACCTAGCTGCGGTTTAGCTCTGTATATTTCGTAATTTATAGCTCCTAACCTAAACCACTTTCAACCAAAAGATTAATAAATTATATTCATGTCCTTACTTCTGAAGTCAATCCTGTGTTCGTTCAGGTCGCTGTCGTTGTAATCCTCCTGACAAATGCGGTCAAATCACAGAGTTGGTTGTGATGCTTCTGTTGGTGAAATCCGGCCTTTTCATCCGGACAAACCTCACCCAAGCTGTGAAAGCTGGCTTTTTTTGGTGCAGGAAATCGATGTCCAGACAAACTGGAGTTCGAACAACCCCCGCACACACAAATATTAACCATTATTGGACCTCTTTCACTTCAATACAACTCAATACAAAACAACAACTTCCGACTATGACGCCCCCTCTACTTTCGTCACGTGTCACGTGACTCCCAAACCGCGGGTTTTTTTTTAGGCTCTGTTTTTTCCCCCTGATTTGTGTCTGTAAGGCTATTGGTATTAATTTGGAAAGCAAGGAGGATTATCAAAATTACTTTATTACCTCTAAATATTATGTTTCTGCCTAAAAAACTAACATGAAACATGCACTTTAATGATTGATGTATAAACATTTTATTTTTATTTTTAGTGAACATTTAGTGCATGTAAACATGCACATTTCAACTGGAAATATGAATTATGTTTTTCAGAACGTATGTTAGAATAAACATTAAAATATTTAACAGATATTTTAAAAGGGACTAATTTTTTAAACTATAAATTAATGTTGAATAATTATTAGAAACATTAACTAATATATTACCATTTCAGTGCTGTGGAAACGATTTAGATGTTGTAGAATTCCTTCTGCCTCGTCAACCTGCAGCTCCTAAGTCATCACACAGCTGCTCACTTCCTGAAGTGAAAAGTCTACAAAAAACAGCATCAGGAGAAAAAAAATTATAACCTGCTGTTTCTGGTTGATCACTCGAAATAACTTTGGCTTCTCTGAAGACAAACCGCTAAAATCTAAAGTTTTAAATGGCTAAATTGGACGGATGCGTTTGTATCTTCCTCATTGTATTCAATGTGCCAGTTCGAGCCGAGTCTACATGTGACGTCATAATCGCGCGACGGGAAAATCCGTATTTACCATGTAAAAAAAACGGCGCTAATTTTAAACTATTTTGGAGAGAAATTTTCATTCATTTCACATTGTTTTAGCAAAAACGATCAGAGGTCAATCTTAATATATATATATATGTGTTGTGCCATTTTATGGAAAGTTAAAAGATGATGTCAGGGGAGCTTTAATCTTGGTGTCTCAGTTCGGCACTCTGCTGACCCTCAGGGGCATCTCAGCACAACACCAACTCAAACTGGAGTTATCAAAATCTGTGCCTTCTGACGAGAGAAAACTGTCCAAAGACAGAGAAGAAGAAAGATTAATGGATACAGAGATTTAGAAGAGATGAAAGAAACACAATTAGATTGAAAGTGCATAGAAAAAAGGAGCAGCAAATGATGAATGGAAATAATAATAATAATCTAGTTCCTTCATTAGATCTGCAGGATGCTTTGCTTTCCTTTTACTGCAAAGTGCTGCTGTGGTTTTTATTAAAGATTGTCACTGCAGCCCTCCACCAGTAAACATGCTTCCATGAGACACTTTAGGTTTAAATGTGTTTTCACCATATAAAGCCTTTTCTGCAGCTAACGGACTGGATTTCTGAGAAGAGAAATAACTAAGTTATAGCATATCAAGGTTTACATAAATCCAGTTCATGCACATCTCCTCTTGTATATCTTAAATTCAGAGTATCAGACCACACCAAGAACATAACTGTAGATCATGAGGAAGAGACATCCAGGCATTTTCAGACATGTCCTTCAATGAATCTGTGTGCAGCAGAACATGTCAGCTTCCCCTGACTTTGTGAAGGAACAGGCATGCTCAAGACAGGTAGGCCTTATTTTGGCAAACTTTTCTAAGAAATGTACTGGCTTGTTCACCATATTTTTTTTAATATTACTGTCTAGACTTCACCCCTCATGGAGTGCTTGCAGAAGCGTTGTCATAACATACAAGTCAATCAAATTATTTTAGTTTTGATTGTAGTCTGAAATATAGTTAGGCACGATGTCCCCACAAATCTTATTGTGGTATTTTGAAATTGTATCACTATAT
>JBBPBX010017095.1:26628-47259 GCA_038048925.1 Garcialebias charrua | reverse complement strand
CCAGAGCCACCGTGCACAGACGTGTGCAGGAAATGGGCTACAGGTGCTGCATTCCCCAGGTCAAGCCACTTTTGAACAAAAACAGCGGCAGAAGCGCCTGACCTGAACTACAGAGAAGCAGCACTGGACTGTTGCTCAGTGGTCCAAAGTACTTTTTTCAGATGAAAGCAAAGTTTGCATGTCATTCGGAAATCAAGGTGCCAGAGTCTGGAGGAAGACTGGGGAGAAGGAAATGCCAAAATGCCAGAAGTCCAGTGTCAAGTACCCACAGTCAGTGATGGTCTGGGGTGCCATGTCAGCTGCTGGTGTTGGTCCACTGTGTTTTATCAAGGGCAGGGTCAATGCAGCTAGCTATCAGGAGATTTTGGAGCACTTCATGCTTCCATCTGCTGAAAAGCTTTATGGAGATGAAGATTTCATTTTTCAGCACGACCTGGCACCTGCTCACAGTGCCAAAACCACTGGTAAATGGTTTACTGACCATGGTATTACTGTGCTCAATTGGCCTGCCAACTCTCCTGACCTGAACCCCATAGAGAATCTGTGGGATATTGTGAAGAGAAAGTTGAGAGACGCAAGACCCAACACTCTGGATCTTAAATTAAATTACCTTAAATTAAGGCCGCTGTCGAAGCATCCTGGGCCTCCATAACACCTCAGCAGTGCACAGGCTGATTGCCTCCATGCCACTCCGCATTGAAGCAGTCATTTCTGCAAAAGGGTTCCCGACCAATTGTTGAGTGCATAACTGAACGTAATTATTTGAAGGTTGACTTTTTTTGTATTAAAAACACCTTTCTTTTATTGGTCCGATGAAATATGCTAATTTTTTGAGACAGGAATTTTGGGTTTTCATGAGCTGTATGCCAAAATCATAAGTACTAAAACAATAAGACCTGAAATATTTCAGTTGGTGTGCAATGAATCTAAAATATATGAAAGTTTCATTTTTATCATTACCGTACATTAAGGAAAATAATGACCTTTATTACAATATGCTAATTTTTTGAGAAGGACCTGTAGTTTACAGAACCCCCCCAAAAAAGAAGTATAAAATAAAACTGGACTCCTATTCTGAAGCTGAAGACATTTCACTATCTATTCGTGAGGCTTTATCAATTCATCTGTAGTTTACAGAACTTCAGTTAAATTTAAAAATTCAACCTTTTTTTAAGCAAATATTCTTGCTTTAGGAATTCCTGCTTTTTTAAGTTTCCATCTCACTTAATTATTATTTTATAACTTCATTTATTTTTATGCCACGCCTACCGTTTTATGTGATTGTTTAGATTTATTTATTTTGTGGTTTAAAGGGGACCACACATGCAAAATTCACTTTTTAATGTTTTTTTACTAAACTTTGGGTATTTACTTCATAAAAAAACAGTCCTTGTGCCAAAAAAATGCACCCAGTGGTTTATTTACTCTAAGTAGATTTATTTATTTTTGATAAATACACCAGGATTCACACTTCCTGCATTTATTGACGTCACAAGCCGCCAGCCAATCAGATCAAACCTGAGTCCAGCCCCTCACCTAGCAACCCCTGGTTAGGCTCAACCCACTTCTGTATTAAACACATGACTGTTGTTTTTCATGATTTCATCTCATCTTTTGTTTATATGTTCTTAATTTCATGTGTACAGCACTTTGTTGCAGCTGTGTTTTTTTAAATGGCTTTATAAATAAAGTATAATTGTTATTTTTATGTTTTAGTTCAATTTTTAGTGTATTTGCGATCGCTGCCAACGCGCAGCCGGCAAAAATTAAACGAGCGGACCACAGGCGGAAGGACCGGGTTCGACGGGACCCTCTTCCGGCGCGATGGAGCGGAGCTTCAACTGTACAGCCTTGCAGCAGCCTCGCAGCAGGCTCGCAGCAAGAGGACCTTCTCCTTACAGATTAATTTACGGGAGACACTTGGTGAACTTTGTGTTGTCTTCACTGGAACAGCGATAACTCCCAAAATCTCATCGCGTGCAACGAGCGGAGCTGGCGAAAACCGGAAGAGGAACAAGCTAACATTAGCTTCGGATTCGGGTGGTCTAATGCTAAAAGGAGCAGCAAACTGCGGCGCGCTCAGACGGGTTTCGGTAAGTTATCTTAAGCTAACACTAACAGTAAGTCAAATGAGTAATAAAAAAAGAGCTAATTTTAAAACAACAACACATTACAGATACTGGCTGTTACAGAGGGCGTGAACAGATCGTTGAAGGGCGTGGACTTCAAGAAACCGGTCGTTCAAAACGAAAGTTAAAAATGGCAGAATTAAAAAGGGTATAATTGATTATCTAATAATTATTTTGTGCATTAAATTGAAGGAATAGGGTCTGGATATCCCACAGAAATACCATAAAAATTTAAAAAATACATCTGAGGTCCCCTTTAAAACACAGATCTTAACTTTTTTTATGCGTTTCAATCCAACTTTATTTGTAAGCACTTTTACACGCCATTAATAAACAGTAAAAGCTATCAAATTTGAACCAACAATAAAATCAAAATAAACTATAAAATCTATAAAATTTACAATCAGGTAAAAATTAAATAAACTCGATCCATTACAGAGTGGTAAAAGCCAAGTAGAAGAGGTGGGTTTTTAAGTCGAGTTTTAAAGACAGATAATGAAGAGGCCTGTCTGAGATGGAGGGGCAGTTCGTTTCACAGTTTAGGAGCTGCTGCAACAAAAGCTCGATCCCCCGAATTTGGTTTTAGGGACCCTCAGGAGCAACTGGTTAGCTGATCTGTGAGCAGGAGGGTTCGTAGGGATCCAGCAGTTCAGGAAAGTGGGGGGCCATTCAGTGATTTAAAAACAAAATGATTTAAAATGGATCTGAAAATGCAGGGACAGCAGTGGCATGAGGAACAAATGGTGGGAATGTGCTCACATTTACATGTATCAGTTAAGAGCAGCACTACAGCATTTTGGACCCTTTGTAGTTGGGCAATGGAGGACCCACTAACCCCAAATAAAATGTGTTACAGTAATCCAGCCGGGTGGTGATAAAGGCATGACTTAAAATGTTTTATTGGAATGATGGGATTAGTTTGGCCAGATGTCTCAAATAGTTGAAATTTCTTTGGGCTGAACTGATCTGGCTGTTTAACTTAGGTTCTACTTCTTTAACTGATGGTGTAATTATTCATACAAAACCAACAATATAACAGTGTCTTTGTTTTGTCCAAGGTGTTAAAAGTGTTATTTAAAAAAATTTTTTTTTTTTACTGATGAGTCTTTTGTCCCGTATTTTATATACTTGTTTATTTATTTCCTAAGCATGACTTCTATGGTGTAACATTCCCTGGTGCTACGGCTCCGATGCCTGGAAGAGATGGCCTGCCTAATAATCCTTATTCTGGTAATTGAAGTTTTGTTGTTTGTGACTGAATTACAGTTACTCTCTACCTGATATAATTATGTGTCTGTTCAATGTCATTTTTATTGCAGTCATTTATGCATGTAACTGACAAACTGTTCCTAATAGATTTGGGCCATTTGGTTATTTGATAGTTTGGTAAGAAAGAGTTTTTAATTCTCTGTGTTCATTCATTCTCATGTTTTTTTTTTTTTCCTTTTACCAAAAAATAAATAAATAAATCCATCCAGGTGAGGCAACAAAGTTTGGCAGGAATGACTCTTCACCTCCAGCACCCCAAACCAGCTTGTCTACAGGTGGATTGCAGTCCCAGCCCCAACAGACACAGCAGGCAGGGACACAAGGTCCAGGGCCGAACCAGGGTCAGCAGACACAGAACCAGGCCTTCCTCAACCCTCCTCTGCCACCAGGCTATGGATACACTGGTAATAAAATAAATCAGTGTTATGTTAAATACATTACATGTAATTTCCAAATGGCTAATTAAATTATCATTTATTTACTACATCACAGGTCTGCCATATTATGCCGGTATGCCTGGGGTTCCCTCAGCCTTTCAGTATGGCCCTGCCGTCTTTGTGCCTCCAGCTTCAGCCAAACAGCCTGCAATGGGCCTGGCCAACCCCTCCAGTCAGTACCACCAACAGCATCAGCCCGGTTACGGGCAGCATGCATATGGCACAGGTAAGGCAAGGACGAGGCTCTTTCTGACATGTTTTACAATGAACTCAGTACAAATACAGCACATTTCCCCTCAGCTTAAATAATAGATACATTTTGAATAAACAATTACAAATTTTATCATCGACGTTTACCAAGTTTAGTGTTTTGAGATATAGCCTCTAGTGATATTTATACTTTATACTGTCATGGTCAAAAAGGCAGTAATAGGACTATAAAGAAAGGGAGAAAGACACTGCATGTGTGTGTTGGGGCGTGTTAGCTCGTTTTTTTTAATTTTGCTTATGCTGCTTGCATAGCTAAAACCCACTGCTAAAGTTGGACTCGGCTCAATATACACAGCTGCCTTTGTAGTCAGGTTACCTTACTATCTCTCTCCGGCTCTATCTTCTCTTCACATCCACCTTTTCTTGGTCTTCACCAATCTGTTTCTCATCTCTCTTCTCCTCCCTCCTTCCTTCCTCGCTCCTCTTCTGTTCTGTACTCTTCCTCTTCCTTCAGCCTTTGATGACCTGTCTCAAGCCCATGGTGGGGAATACAATAAGGCAGGGTACGGAGGCTCTGCCCAGTCACAGGCCAAGTCAGCAGGCAGCAGCCCAGGGAAAGGTACATAAAACACATCTGCATACAGAAAAATATATATATATATATACCAGTATATAAAATCTGGGAAAGAAAATTTGTTTTAAGTATGATACATTATATGGGTATAGGTGTGTAAATGCATGCCTCTGATTACATATTTATGTACAGTGGTGCATGCTAAAGGATGAGAACAATTAAAACACGCCTTTGCATCTCCTCACTTGATATGCTTCTTCCTACTGGCTGGCACCTGTAACACTAACACAAAAATATATATTTAGGTTTCGCTATTAGCAGTAGACTGATTACAGCTTCTCTTAATGTCTTGATGTACTACTTCATGTTTCTCCCCATTCCCTTGGTTCATATTTTATTATTTTAATGTTCTGATCATTTTTCTCCCTGCCCTTCTGCCTCTTTTTCATTCTCAGCAACAGGATTGTCAGGACCAGGTACCAGTGGGGGAGTTCCTGACATGGGAGCTTCTATATACAACAAAACACAGGTGTATGTTTTGTGTTTAACAGAGGCAGAGATGATAAAGAGTTTATTTTATTATTATTATTTTAGATTTTGACAGTGCTTTGTGAAGAATAGATGATACATTTGAGTGGGGTGTCACTTTAACAAATGGACTTGAGAAGGGCCAAAAAGACTTTGACCACTTTCTGGTATAAACAAGAAAGTGTTGCTTCTTCAATTGCACATACACGTGAATAAAAAAAAATTGAAAATTTTAAATTCATCTACCCCTTTTTTTTTTTCTTTTTTTTTTGTAACAATCTATATAGTACTGAGTGTTTTAAAGATGCATGTTATTTTTGCATGATGTGCAGAGGAACTGGACAATTAATAAAATAAAAAAGCAGTGACAAACCTAAGAACACTGAAGCAAATGGATTTTGATTAATCTGGTCATAGTCTAATTTATTTATAAAGCACATTTAAAAACAACAGGTTATTATGAAAGTGCTGAACAATAAAAGACAAAGGCAGAGATTAAAAGAAAAGACTATCTTACTTGTCGCCGTACACGTCACATCAGTCCAAATATGTTTAATAAAGTGGAATAAACAAATACTGTATGCTGCTTCACCGTATGTCACATCTATTATGCGTCACCACTGACCATCTGGAAACATGGGCCGGTGTTGTGCCAAAAATCGCTAGCTGCCAAATGGCAGCTGCAGGAGCGTGCATGGGAGGACTTTAACAATAATTTAACAAGATTAACACTTAAAAACAATTGTTTGTTTGCTTGAAATTATATTTAAGGTGTGTCTGTTTAGCTTTTCCTTAATAAATGAACTTTGATGGTCAAATCAGCTGCATTTCGCCTGGCTGGCGTGGCTAAATGCAGCTGATTTGACGTTTGCGCAAGGAGTTCCGGAGCGAGACACTTGTGGCTCGATATGGCAAGCCAAGTGTTTCATTAGTACGGTAGCCACTTTTCTATATTAATGAGACACTTTGCTTGCCATATTGGAAAGAACTAGAGAGCTGGTATGTGTCTTTGCAACAGGCTGCTTGACGATGCTTTTAACAACACAGAATTTTGTTTGTCCTTTCAATTCAAGTGCTTTCTGTTGAAGAAACATATTCTCTTTTAAATTGTTAAACTTGCTACAATAAAAGAACAGCACTTGCTGGCAGGAGAAGATTTATTTATTTATTGGAATTTACTTGCAATGTCAGATTTTCAATACCGGTTACAGGAAGTGCACACATGAAGACCAGTCACGAGCTGTGTGAGGCTTGTTTTTACACACTTATCTGTTCAGATGACCTCACAGCCTCGAAGGCATCCTTGAAGCAACATATGCATGCTGCAGCCTCATCCAGCTCTCTACTAACCCAAACATGTGGTTCATGGGCAGAGTTAGCATTCTCAGCCATAGTACCGGTAGTTAAAAACATCCATAAACTTTGTCCAAAAATTCCTTAACACTTTCTTATGATTGATTTAATAATTTGATCATAATATGCAGTTCTGGGTTTCGGGAACTATATTAATGAGAGAAAAATCCACCAAAGTCCAGAGAATAATGTAGACTTTCAGGAAGCCTGAATATCTTTAGATTAAAGCAAAAATCTTACCGTAATAGCAATCTGAACATGATTCAATGCTGATATATAGTTTTTAATATAATTTATAGTGAACAGTTAGTAATAATAATCTTGTGTTCTTATTGTGCTCCTCAGTCATTTGACAAGCAGGGTTTCCACACAGGGACCCCCCCTCCCTTCAGCCTGCCTTCAGCACTGGGAGGGACAGGGCCCATGAACCCTGCAGGTGCACCTGGCTATGCCCCTGCACCCTTCCTGCACATCCTGCCTCCACACCAACAACCCCACTCCCAGCTGCTGCACCACCATCTCACACAGGACGGACAGGTAAACGAAGCACGCCTCACATCCTGCCCACTCAGGCTGACGCTGAGTAATTTAAATTCAGTCCAAGTTTAAAACCTTCACCTTAAAATGTTGTAGGCTTTTTTTGTTAATAAATTAATGCTCTCTGAACTTAAGAGAAGTTTATTAACCTAGTCAACTTCACAGACTAGAATGTTGCTAGCCTGGTCTAGAAAATTAAAAGCTGAAATCAGACAACTCATTAGAACATAATTTGACAAATGTATAAGAATTTTGAAACCGTAGGCTTCTCTCTTGAAGTTGTGATCACGATAAGATTCTTCAAATTTAAATGGTGGGAAAAATAAATTAAATCTTAACCTCTGTGTCATTGCAGGGTGGTCCTGGTCAACGCAATCAGTCTGGCGGTATGCAGCAGAAAACCCAAGGCAGCAAGTCCAGCTATGGCAGCTCCCCATACTGGGCAAACTGAGGAATACTTCCCATTCCCCTCTCCCCATAAGGCTGTATGCGCGTGCATGAGCGCGCATGTGTGTAAAGCAAAACACAACTAAGCAAACACACACACTATCCTCCCAATGAGCATTTATGCTCTCCCCACCTACCCAAGTCCTCATAAGTCTTTTGGGTTCTCTCTTCCCCCTCTTTTCAGAATTGGTTGTACATGTAAGATATTTATGTATGTATTTATATATACAAATATATATATACTGTATATGTAATAGTAGAACATAAAACGTGGTATTGCATTTTATTTTTGAAGGACGTTTGTTTACTTTTTCAAAACTGCAGGAAACAATGTTGCATTATAAAAATGGATTGACAAAGATGAGCATGTGGAGCGATGGATCAGATTTTCCTGGGAAAAATAGGAAAAAGAGAGCAGTAGCACTGATTGCATATGAGGACACTTCAAGTGGCGGGTGGGGTTTATAATTAACTGCATCTTTCTCCTTGTTTATTTTTTATTTTTTTACATGACTCTTTCAATGGTCAAATTCATCTCCATTTAATTTAATTTTGTATCTTCCTGTTTCCCTCCTGTGTTTCCTCCCACTCCTGGACGCTGCCTACTCGCTGTGTTGACATCTCTTTTTAAAACCAAACCTGCCCAACCAGTTTTTATATTTAATTTAATTTTAACCATTATTTCTCTCTAAATAAAGTTCTGAGCAGTTTGGGCTCTTAACTCATGTCTTTTTGTGTTTTCTTGGTGCATTTTACTTTATTTTATTTATCTTGAGCAGATGGGAAATAATGCAACAGAACTGTTTGTGATACAGCAGCATAGCATAGTCAACTTCAGATGATTGGAAAACAATGCTATGATTTTCAAGTTGTCTTTTGTAATGGCTTTGTATATTAAAACTTATCAGCCTTTTTTGATTACCGTACGTACATGACATCCAAGGTGTATAGATTGAAAAGAGGCCAACTCATTTCAAGCTCTGAAATCAATCATAAAATGGTTATCCTGAATATCAAATGGTGTTGTTTCAGTTTACTCCAGTATTTACAGATGTGTTGAAGATAAGCATATGATTGACCTAATTAGGCTGATCATGTTAACTGTAGGTAATAATACCTTCAGTCACTTCAGCTCTTTTTGTAGGTTAATAAACACAATACTGTACTGTATTTGGTAACTCGACCAAAGGTTGCGTTAACCAATGTGAGAAAATGTTTGATATTTATCTGTTGGGTCAGCTTTTAGTTGGCAAACTAAACATTTAACGTATGTCACATTTTAAGATGTATGTACACAGATGAGAACAGATGGGGAAACCAAATGTTCTTACTGATTTTTTTTTTTGTACTGTATTTTTATTTTTTAGGTTAAATGAGTTTTAAATTTGCCTCCACCAAAATGCAGCATTGCTGTTGTGAGGGAAAAGAAGAGATGACAAACATCTGGGGTTAATCGTTAGGAGTGATCAAACTTTTTTTTATTTATTTACAGGTCCTTCTCAAAAAAATTGCATATTGTGATAAAGGTCAGTATTTTCCATAATGTAATGATAAAAATTAAACTTTCATATATTTTAGATTCATTGCACACCAACTAAAATATTTCAGGTCTTATTGTTTTAATACTGATGATTTTGACATACAGCTCATGAAAACCCAAAATTCATGTCTCAAAAAATTAGCATATCATGAAAAGGTTCTCTAAACGAGCTATTAACCTAATCATCTGAATCAACGAATTAACTCTAAACACCTGCAAAAGATTCCTGAGGCTTTTAAAAACTCCCAGCCTGGTTCATTACTCAAAACCGCAATCATGGGTAAGACTGCCGACCTGACTGCTGTCCAGAAGGCCATCATTGACACCCTCAAGCAAGAGGGTAAGACACAGAAAGAAATTTCTGAACGAATAGGCTGTTCCCAGAGTGCTGTATCAAGGCACCTCAGTGGGAAGTCTGTGGGAAGGGAAAAGTGTGGCAGAAAACGCTGCACAACGAGAAGAGGTGACCGGACCCTGAGGAAGATTGTGGAGAAGGGCCGATTCCAGAGCCACCGTGCACAGCGTGTGCAGGAAATGGGCTACAGCTGCCACATTCCCCAGGTCAAGCCACTTTTGAACCAGAAACAGCAGCAGAAGCACCTGACCTGGACTACAGAGCACTGGACTGTTGCTCAGTGGTCCAAAGTACTTTTTTCAGATGAAAGCAAAGTTTGCATGTCATTCGGAAATCAAGGTGCCAGAGTCTGGAGGAAGACTGGGGAGAAGGAAATGCCAAAATGCCAGAAGTCCAGTGTCAAGTACCCACAGTCAGTGATGGTCTGGGGTGCCATGTCAGCTGCTGGTGTTGGTCCACTGTGTTTTATCAAGGGCAGGGTCAATGCAGCTATCAGGAGATTTTGGAGCACTTCATGCTTCCATCTGCTGAAAAGCTTTATGGAGATGAAGATTTCATTTTTCAGCACGACCTGGCACCTGCTCAGTGCCAAAACCACTGGTAAATGGTTTACTGACCATGGTATTACTGTGCTCAATTGGCCTGCCAACTCTCCTGACCTGAACCCCATAGAGGATCTGTGGGATATTGTGAAGAGAAAGTTGAGACACAAGACCCAACACTCTGGATCTTAAATTAAATGACCTTAAATTAAGGCCGCTGTCGAAGCATCCTGGGCCTCCATAACACCTCAGCAGTGCCACAGGCTGATTGCCTCCATGCCACTCCGCATTGAAGCAGTCATTTCTGCAAAAGGATTCCCGACCAAGTATTGAGTGCATAACTGAACATAATTATTTGAAGGTTGACTTTTTTTTTGTATTAAAAACACTTCTTTTATTGGTCGCATGAAATGTGCTAATTTTTTGAGACAGGAATTTTGAGTTTTCATGAGCTGTATGCCAAAATCATCAGTATTAAAACAATAAAAGACCTGAAATATTTCTGTTGGTGTGCAATGAATCTAAAATATATGAAAGTTTCATTTTTATCATTACATTATGGAAAATACTGACCTTTATCACAATATGCTAATTTTTTTAGAAGGACCTGTATATTTAGAAAATGGTATTAAGTAGGCATAGTTTTTATAAACATGTAATGGATTGAAAAAGACTTCTGGACAGAAGTCGAAACGTTTTCTGCAACAAATAAAGTCCAGTTGATCCTGTATTGAATGCCTTTTTTGATTTCATCATGTCCTGGACGACTGAGAATCTTCACCAGCCTGTAATGGATGTTTTTGAAGTCCAATAAAATGGAATGAGCAGTTATTGACACGCTATGATGTACTACTTAAAGGACACTATCACAAATAAGTCAAATATAATCTGGACAAGTTTAGGGATAATATTTTTTTTTAATGTTTTTTATTTCAATGACAGTTTCAGCAGACTACTTCTACAGTATTATGTAGTCTTACTAATCACCACCAGGTGACAGTATATAACTATAATCTTAGTATCCTGATGCATGCTCAATAATCCAGGTAGAAAAATCTAAAGTATAATCAGGTCCTCTGGACGGATTTTTAAAGTATGGCTGGACTGTAAGATTAAATTCAGTTTATAGTGCCAAGTCACAACAGAAGTCATCTCAGGTCAAATCTGTCCAAAGAACCTGACTTTACTTGATTTGATTTGATGTTCATTTTAAAAGAACAATACTGTACAAAACAGTTTAATCAGATACAAGAATACAAGTAGGATAAAATGAAAGGAGCAGAAAGAAGATGAAATCTTATTATATCTGCCCCTTATTTCACAGTTTGTTCAAACAATGATAACCTTCAAACTACATCACAAAATGAATAACTCTACTTAATTTTTTTAACTGTAATACACAAACTACATCACAAAATGAATAACTCTACTTAATTTTTTTAACTGTAATACACAAACTACATCACAAAATGAATAACTCTACTTACTTTGTTAGATATTGCTTCTTAAGGTCTTCTCTGGTACCGGTAAATACTTTTTCAGAATGCCAAACCAGGTAAATTCATGCAGACATTAGCTTTTTATTAAATTGATATGGACCTTTATGTTGAATAAAACTGCAATTCAAATTTAAAACAATAAGTCAGAGAAGAATGTTGACTTCTGTGTAATGATAAATGGTAAAACACTGTTCTTGAAATTACTTTATTATCTGGGATCCGATTGGAATACTAATTAAAGACTATAAAAACTGGCAGCACCTCTCTGTGAGAAGGTCGCCAGAGCGAATCCTGGTCCTGGCCCTTTCTGGTTGGAGATTGCATGTGCAGGTGTGGGTTTTCACTGGATACTCCATTTTCCTTCACACAGACTAACATACAATTAGGATTGACTAGTAACTTGAAATTGTTCATAGGTGTGAGTGAGAGTGAATGGTTGTCTCTGTGGTGGACTTGCAACCTGTCCAGGGTGTCCCTCACCTCTCAAACTGTCACTGCTGGGCACCAGTGATCCAAAAAGGAAGAAGTTGATAAAAATAATGGACAGATAAACTAATCGGAGTCATAGTATATGGAGCCAGTGTGTCCTAAAAACTAGAAAAGCGAGGGAGAGAGAGAGCATTTACCTCCTGAAATCTTGCTGACGGGATAAGAAAAGAGGAAAAAGATCCAATGCAGAGCACAAATAACAGAAATTCAGTGAGTGGCAGGTGTTACTGTGGATTAAGTGCAGAAGCCTGCAGCAACGAGGTCAAAAGTCAAAGTATTTAAAAGGCCAACCTCAGATTCCCCATTTGAGCCCACCCACACACAGATACCAGAGTGGAGGGGCAACGGAAGGACCCGAGGGAACGGAAAGGAACATGACGTACCGGTAATAAAAGTGGAAGAAAATAAAGGGAGCAGAGACAAGAACACCACGGAAGCAGACCAGGCAAGCCATGATGGAACATTTAGGAAACAAGAAATGTATCAACAACCAATAAGCATGAGAAAGGCACTTCACATTTTTAATGTCCTTCTTTATGGGGCAAGAGCATCATGTGGGAAATTCCTCCAGAACATCAAGTTTTAAGCTGAATGAACAAATTAGCCACGCCCTTGATGGAAAAATAACTGGTTGGCTGTAGTTTCCCAATGGGACTTTTGATTGTAATGTATTTTAACCTAGTAAAGAAACTGAAAGTTAAACTGGGTTTCTTTTTCAGAAATAGATCCTGTCTAACGCTGAATGCTAGGAAACGCCTTGTATCTGTGACTTTCCTTCCCTCCATTGATTACGGTGACATTATTTACATAAACGCTCCTACAAGCACCCTGCAGATGTTGGATGCTGTCTATCATGGTGCACTAAGATAAGATTCACAACTGTGATTATTGTACCCACCTCTGCACCCTGTATTCACTGGTTAACTGAACATCATTAACTTCACGCAGACTCTTCCACTGGTACATTTTCATCTTTAAATCACTTCTTGGTCTGCTGCCTTCATACATCTCCTCCTACATGTCTCTGTGTGAGTGCAGCTACAGCGTGCGCTCTCAGGACATGATTACCTGCAGTGTTCCCTCAGTGTGGACTGAACTTGGCAAAGGGCCTTCTCCTACTCTGCTCCTGTTTCCTGGAATATCTTACAAAAAGATCTGAAGCTCTCGGCCTTGACCTCTCTAAGTGAATTTAAACATCTGTTGAACTCCTGGCAAGAACCAATGCAGTTCCTGTTTTTAGTTTTCTACATTCGCCTTATAATCTAGCTTTTTTTGCTACTTTTTGACATCATACTTGTTAAAAAATCTGTATGCCTCTTTTATGATTGTCTATTGTCGCTGTTGTTCCATTGTTGCCATCATTGTTGAAACCAGGTCTCTCTTGTAAAAGAGTCCTTGAGGCTCCGTGGATTAACCTGTCTAAATAAAGTTTGAATGAATTACAGTATGGAACAACAAAATGCTCAAAATTAAATAAATAAATATTGTGAAATATGTATCTAGCTCATCATTATGAACATTTAATTTTTATTCTTTTATTTCATAATTGTGTTTTTCATGATAGCTTACCCGGTATTTATTTCATAATTGTTTTCTTCATGTGTGTTTTTCATGGTTTATTTATTTCATTATTGTGTTTTTCATGACATACATTTCAATATTGTGTTTTCATGGCTTATTTATTTCATAATTGTGTTTTTCATTACATCTATTTCAATGTTGTATTTTTCATGGCTTATTCATTTCATAAATTGTGTTTTTCATGACATTTATTTCATTACTATGTTTTTCGTGACTTATTTATTTCATAATTGTGTTTTTCACGATAGTTTGTTTATTTCATAATGCCACTTTTCTGCAGAATGACTTCATCTGTCAATCAGTGTCAATGGGTTGGACCGGCACGCCCACTAGCTGATCCTTCACATCCATTGGTTTTCCTGAATACCTGCTCACTCACAGACATAATTTAGAGCTAATAATTTAGGTAGAATTAATAATTTAGAGCAAACAAATAATTGTTTTTACGTGTTAATCTTAAATTCAAAGAACTAAAACAGCGAATCCGAAAGACTTCTTCAGTCTGAGGAGCTCAGTCTTATAAATAGCACCCTCTCATATACACGTAGTGGATCAACCAGTTTGTTGTTGACATTCAAAACTAGCTGTTCACATGATCAAGGAGGACCATCAGCAGGGCCGGCCCAAGCCTCCATGAGGCCCTAAGCGAAATTTGGTTTGGGGCCCTCTATTTCTGCTAATAATGTGGATTAGAGCAATCAACAGTCAGATGATCAGATCATTCACTGACCTAACATAAACCCATTGCAACTCTGACAGCCCTGGTTACATTATCCTATGTGTATTTTGGTACTAAAAGTAACTAAAAAAAAAAACACCAGTATACAATGTATTTTACTGCAAAAATGTCATCTGGTTTAGTTAACTTTGGTTCCAAAGAACTGCAACAATTAATAAAATAAATAATGTTCAAAATAATTTGGAGTGCAAGATCAACAACAAACCACAGATAAAATAACTTGGATGCAAAAAAAAAATTAATTAAATTGTGCAAAAACAGACAAAAGAAAATAAAAATATCAAGGAAATACTTAAATAATGTAAATGAACAATGAAACCATGTAAAATGGATTAAATGAAATTTAATCCATTTGTTCAACTTTAAATGAAATTTAAAGTTGAATAATTAGTTCTTAAAACAATGTAAATGTACGTAACAATTTGCAAAAGCTGAACTTAAAAGATTAAATAGAATCACATGGAAATCATTACTAAAAAAAAATAATAATAATAATCTGTTGCACTTAGGGGGCCCCCTAGTGGCCCCGGGCCCCTAAGCAGCCGCTTAGTTTGCTTATGCCTTGGGCCGGCCCTGACCATCAGCCTAACAGCCTCTTGCTATTCACAGGGGGCTGAGTGATACTAGAAATAACAGCAGATACTGGTATGTGGTCCAACCCACTGACGTTTATTGACAGCTGAAGTCATTCTGCTGAAAAAAGTCATTATGAAATAAACAAGTTATCATGAAAAACACAATTATGAAATAAAAGGATACAAATTAGTTTTTTTCTTATTTCATAATGCTTTATTTATTTATTTAATTGTGAGCATTTTTGTGTTCCATATTACAGAAGCTGTTGAGTTGTTTAGTGAGTTTTACTCAAACTCTGTTGGGTGCAAATACACAATTCCCCTTGTTTCATCGAGACACAGGAATCTTTACAGGAATGCCCCTAAGTGTGCTTGTTGACACTTACGGTATGACCGCTCAGATGTCGACATGTTGTTGGGGTTCGTGAAGTTCATTCGGTTGAAAAACACGGGGTTCCACGAGGCAGTCGCACAGGAGGATATCCCAACAGAGGGCCTAAAAGATCTGGTGCTTTGAGACGTGGGAGCTCAATAATAAAACCAAATTGTGCTTTATTTAATCTCCTTAACTTGTAAAAGCAAACCCTTCTCCCAACTGAATAAATTAAAAAAAACAATCAGCTGGTTTTTTAAAGCTCTTTCTTCTCCATATATGAGACACTCTTGTCCCTGTAGTTATGAAATGTATCAGCAAGTTCATTCAGCAACTGTCTGCAATCAGTGTGATTATACTGATTTATTTTCACTTGTGTCCCATGCAGAACAGTTTTTACGGCACACAGAGATTTACCCACAGACAGTTGGTGCAAAATAAACACATTCAAACAGTTTGAATGAATGAATGACTAGATGGACCAACTGCAGGTAACACTAGACACAATTTATAATGACATACCTGTAATTTCATCAGCTGGACCTGCAGTGGAGAGGGGCATCTACTTGAAGCTTCACTCGGCAATGGCTTCAAGTTTAATTCCATAGAAAGCGATAAACACCTGCTCACGTTCAAGCAAAAAGTAGATGACCTTTTTATCTCAATTCAATTCACCCTGTATACACTCATAAAAGGGATGTCTTAATAACAGTCCACTGTGAATTTTGTCCAAAAAATAATTAACCGAGCATTTATGTAATAGCTGCTGGTTTCCAGTGTGAGCAGTGTGGAGGTTATAGTTTACTCAACTTTACATTGGTATGTCTATGTCAATATTGCCCCAGACGTTGACAAAGCTTGTATTCAACAGAAAGTTCAGCAGTTTCCAACATGTAACCTGTGCACTTGTTAACTCGTGGACAGTTTGTAGTGAAATACTAGTTTGTGCCTCACATGGCACACACAAACGAATGAACATGTTTCAGTAACTCCGAAAACTTGCAAAACTTGAATATGTGTGTATACTGTATATATGTTCATAGTTCATATTGCAATTTGTCATGCTCTATCTATATGTACTGCCTTATTATTCATTACCATTCATTCATTTCCTGTAACCTGCTTGTTCCTGTGCACAGTTGTGGAGAGCTGCAGTGTGGCAGGCAGCAGGGTACCGATACATTTATATGTGCCAGGGGCCGCATATAGACGAACAACCAAGCACTCTCACATACACCTGTGTGTGTGTGAGAGAGAGTGTGTACACCTAGGGCCCATTTAGCGTTGCCATTTAAGCTGACACACTTGTTTTTGGTCTGTGGGAGGAAACCAGAGTAATTGAAAACCTACTGTATATGCGAATGTGAACAACATGCAAACTCCACACAGAAAGGCAGCTTTCAAAGTTGAAATTCTCTTGCCACGAGGCAACAACACTAACCAACTATACCACCATGTCCCATGTCCCATAGAAACATGGAAAAGGTACTGGTAAGTCACTTTTGTTGCCAAAAGTTGCTTCTTATTTGTGCTTCACTGGTACAGACTTTAGACCTGAATTTTTCGTTTAAAATGTAAATTTTTAAATTAGTACAATAAATAGGTGGAAAAGCACAAAACCAAGACAATTTATTCCTAATACCTTTGAGGTTTGTTGCATTGTAGACATAATGACACAAATGTGAATATATTAATTTAAGGTGTCTGTGCACGAGCACTGAAGCACACCATTCTGTTCATTTTATTTGGATCCTAGCTTGTCCTGAAATAAAATATAAAAATTATACACAAAACATGTGCTTAGTTGGAAATTGTGTCTTTTGATTTTTGGTAGTGAAGCATAAAATAGACCAAAAAAAAAAAAAACTGTGAAAATATAATAATGGAGATTAATAAGATGTTAGTCAAACACAAATGAAAACAGTGAAAAACTATAAAATAAAACAAAATACACAATTACAGTATTACTTTTTTTTTATTTCCACACAATATTAAACAGAGTATGCATCAGGAAATATTAATCAGACAATCAATCATTTCACATACTAACTATTAAATTGCTTAATGAATAATGTGTTTAAATACAGGTGGTCCCCGACTTACGAGCGAGTTCCGTTCCTATGAGTCGCTCGTAAGACGAAAATTCGTATGTTGGAACCCGAAACACGTGTCGCTCGTAAGTCCGGATTTTTGGTCGTAAGTCGGAAAATGTATGCTAGCGCTGCGCCGAACACCCGTTCTTCAACACAAACGTACATACTGGTTCATAAACATGCACAGAACTTTGTTTACAAACGGTTAGCTAACACACTTTCATCTAAAAACACATACCAGTGCTGTATTTTCTGTACAACTTTACTGTTCGTTAGTCCGCTCGTAAGTCTGCACCTCGTATGTCGATGACGTCGTAAGTCGGGGACAACCTGTATCTTGCTAGCAGACTCAAATTCCCATATTTCATGGCACATGCATACATTTTACATCAAATGTATGGATTTGTGTTTGCCTCACTGCAGTAGGACATGACCTCAAATCCTCCCAGAACACAGAAAGCACCCACCCAGGTTTCCATAAACTTTAATTAAAAATTTGCCTGAAACGTATTACAGTAATCTCCCTCCACAATCCAACTTTGGAATAAGCGGAAGATAAAGGATGGATGGACGTATTAATCTAAAACTGAACTTTCAGTCTGTTTTTTTAATTGTTTGCCTCTCAATAACTTGACAGTCAGGGAGTGAGAGAGGCAGGCAGGTTACCTTGGCGATCATAAGCCACTTCAACACCGTTTTGCTTTCTTTACACATTTTAGAATGTAACCCTTTTGTTCCTTATTTTTTTATTTAAAAAAAAAAATCTTTGTTGAAAAATTGGAAACCATTCAAATTTTATTTTATGTTCCACTTGCAGATAATTGTGGACCATTTGGGGGGCACAGGGCCCAAGAGAGGATTTACAAAACTACAGTACACGTTTCTGTGTAAAACAATACAAAGAAAAAAAAAAGGAGAAAGAAAAAAGATGAATGTTAAAGCTGCAGTCTGTAATTTTCTGTAGAACGCAGGACTTAGAAAAATTTTCAACAGGGAAAGCATTCTGGTCCCTCCCCCTTGCTCTCGCTGAAATTCAGCTCAGCCTCCTTAGCTCCGCCTCCACTTCATGTCCTGTCGCAGCCGCTGCGATCTTCTGTGTTTGTATGTTAATACTGTAAAATGTTCTAAAAAATAGAATTAAAAAAATGGAGCGCTGGTCCAGCACACCAGAACACCATGAAATCTGCAGAGCCTCGCGCATGTTGAACCCGAGTTTAATTCGCTCGTGACAAATTCATTCATTTCCTCATCATTTCAGTCATGGAGTCAGCGGAGGAGGAAGCGATCACTTGACTTTTGGCAAAAAAACAAAAGAAAAGTCCAGATCAGGGATGAAGAAGGGGAATTTAATACATTTGTGTCACATACAAAACAGTTTTGCATCGCTTTGCAATCCTTTGAACGAGAACGTGCGCGGCCGCGGGCTGGGACAGGCGGGGGCGTGGGTTAGGAGCGTGAGAAGTGAGAAGCTCTGTTTTTATTGGCTGGTTAAAAACTCTGTTTTTATTGGCTGGTTAACGGCGGGTCACTGTGGCTTTTTAGAAATGCTTTTAGAGAAGCAAGGGGACTATAGTTTTTTTCAGAGATTACTTGTCTAACATCAGTCTGTCAGGAGATAGTGACAGAGTGAAGAAATATGTTAAAAATATATTTTTAGAAAACTTACAGACTGCAGTTTTAACGTAAGTTTTGTAAATACTGTATATTTTTTGTGTTTTGAATTTCAAATGAACAAATAAAATAAAATAAATAAAACAAAGTCGTGATTCTAAATGCAGCCCTTGAATGTGGCCCCAACGTGTGTGGTTTGACCCCTGTGTGAGCTGTGGCTGGCACGTCGGTGTTGTGCCAAAAAAAGCGCCCCCTGCTTTTTTTCCTCCCGCCACCGGCACAACACCGGACTGTCTCGCGCTCGGTCCAAACGGCTGTTTCTGTAAGACCCGGAGGAGCTCGGGAGGGAAACCCCGCGCCTTTAGTTGTTTCTACTCTCCCGAGTGTCAGCTAGTTATTTGTGGGGAGGCGCTGTAGCCATTTCGCCACATAAAAAAGCACGATGAGCTGAACGGCCGCCATCCGAGTTGTTGGTGTTGAAGAGAAACTAGAACCAGCTTTGAGGAGCTCCGCGCGCGCACACTTCACGAACGGCGCGCGTGCACGCACACACTTCCTCCTCGTCCTCCGTGGAAAAAAAAAAAAAAGAGGGAGAGAGGAGCAGAGAGAGAGAGGGCACACGAACTTCCAACTCTCCCATGTGGAAAGCAGAGGTTTGAAGAAAGGTGTGTTTTCCTCCTCTCCCCTCTGCCCGTTTCTCTTCCCTCTCTGTGTTTTTATTTTTATTTATTTTTGTTATTTTTGTTCCACCCCGGATAATTGTGTTTCCATGAGCGTGTCTTCCTCGGCGAGAAGAGAAGTTTGGTTGTTTGCCTTGTGTCGGCTGAGGAGGAGGAGGTGAAGAAGAAGAAGAGGAGTGTGGTTAAAAGTGGGAGAAGATGGTCCACATCGCGGCTTGGAGAAGGAGCTTGCTCTGGGTGCTGGCGCTCGGTCTCGGCTTTGCGTCGCCGCCGTGCAAAGCTCGGATTTACACGAACCACTGGGCGGTGCGGATAGCCGGGGGACCCGAGGTGGCCGAGCACATAGCGCAGAGATATGGCTACAGGAACATGGGACAGGTGAGTCACGTTTGTTGCCAAAAGTTGCTTCTCAGTTGTGTTCATGTGTCCTTCACCGGTCTGGACTTCAGACCCACGGACCTTCTCCTCCGTGGGGGACAAAGACCGTGGAGCAGGATGGCACAACAGGTGCCTCTCTCTCTGGGCTTCCACTGGGACAACTCACTGCTGTCCCCCCCTGGGCTGTGTGTGTGTGGGGGTCACCTGAAGACACAGCAGGTTCTGCTCATTTAACACGAGTAACCGAGTTGGACATTAACTTCTAGCACTGAAGGATTTAATTCAGAAGCTTTTAATGAAGGTGACTCTTGCTCCCACAGTACAGTAGTTTAGAAAACAGGGCTAAGTTCACATTTTAAATGTATTCCTCAACAGATGCTCGTGGCGGGATTTGACCAATTTTTCCTTCTGACAAAACCTTTACAAGGAAGATTGCAATAAAAATGGCTCATATTGCCTTTAAGTTACTTGTATTGTGGCTTGTTTATTTGTGGTCCTTTGGACTGTAAACGTTCTTCCGCCCAAGCCCCCTGCACTATTCAGGATCTGGCACCTCAGGCTAAAAGTGAAGGCCTTACTTCAAAATGACTTGACACATGAGCAAGAGAAGAATTTATCAGATTTTGGACTTCACATAATGTGTTCTCAAAAGAAAAGAGACACATGAACATAGACCCCCCTCTCCCACACAC